>CAKNYM010009700.1:0-16137 GCA_932195095.1 Andricus curvator | reverse complement strand
TAAAAAAAACATGAACTTAAAAAAAATTACGATGCACCTTAATATTTTTTTTCTAAATCGTGAAAAAAGATTACTTTATAAATTTGAGGCGAATTGGAGTACGTTTTGAACGGCGTTAAAGAATTAACAGAGGGAATTATTAAAGAAGTGGAAGAAAATTGCACCAGGTGAAAATTGTGCAAATTTTTAAGACAAATTACTGTATTGGTAAATTTGATGAAAAAATCTATTTTGTGTATTTTCCATATTGTTGGTCATATGCTAAGATTATGTTGGTTTATAAATCATCGCGCATAAATCGTCTACGATATATTTGAACCTTGGTGTGTTTGATCTTTAGCGAAAGTGCGAGAACAATGATTGAGGTTGTAGACAAGTTCAGAGACCTATATTCAAAATGAATTTTATCTATTAATTTGAAATATATTCTCTATTAAAGCTTTAATGCCGTTTGGGGATCACAAAACATACTCCGATCTGTCTCAAATTCGTACACTAATCTTTTTTTCATAATTTAGAAAAAAAAGGTGCAACGTAATTTTTAAAAAGTTGATGTTTCCGTTTCTGCCTCTCTAAATACGTGTAACGTATCGGTTTTCACGATTTTTCGGTGATAGTATCATTCGACATACTTATTTTATCTTCTTTCATCTTTTATCGCATTGATTTTCTAATTTTTCGAAATTTTTATTGCGAAATATGAAATAGCGGTAAAAGAACATTTTTGTTACAGACCTTTTGAAGAGAAACAACTTTGCTTTCTAAACTTTTTTCTTATCTTGCGCATTTCTTGAAAAAATGAGACTTTATTTTCAGCAAAATCGCCACCATGTTGTTCAGTTTCAAATTTGCTAAAATGCCAAAAGGAACCTTGTCGCCAAATTTCATCCTTCTGTAAATATTAGAGCAGAATTGAAGTGCACCGCTTGAATTAATAATAATCTAGAGTTACAGCACATTGGTGTGTTTGATCTTTAGCGAAAGTCCGAGAACAATGATTGAGGTTGTAGACGAAATTAAAGCGGCTATAGGAAACGTGTGGGATCGTTGAACATCATATTACATCCGACATGTCTTTGTGTTTGTGCACACATGCTGAAAAGCACACTTCGTGAAGCAACCGTATTGGCTTCAGCGATTCCGTACAACGCACCCGCAACCAGCATGGTGCATGCAGTTCTGGTCCAAATGCATACATTACTCGTGTCTCGTTCTTTATCTAGGCTGGTATATTCCCTCCGTGTGCGAGTGTTTGTGTTTACGTCAACCGAACTAGGTGCTCACGTAAAATCCTGAGTTACCGTCTGCGGTGCGGTGTTCCTGGAGGACGTACACGGATTTCATTGGGAGGCCTTGTAAGAACCTGGAACACGTGCTTGGGACGTCTACGTGAGCTCCCGTCGACATAAGGGCTGTTCTGGCGCATTGCTGCTCTATAAAGTGGTCGGTTGAAAGACACCGGAAGGATCAGGAATATCGAGATCCTAAATTTCGTTTTGTACCGGAGGCGTCATTGCAGTACGTCTCTTGAGAGACTTCACGAAGGCTTTTTTACGATCCTCTCGAATGTACGTGATTCGTGATTGGTCAAAAGAAGTAAGTAGCGAGGGACAATGCGGGTCCACTTAGTGTCAACCTTCCTCAGAACGATGTCAAAGTATTCCTCAGTGGCTTGAAATGGTACCCTTTCTATAAAAGATGAAGAACTTTTTCGTACAGGTACTTCATCTTCCAATTTCTAGAAAATCTTTCAGTTATGCAAATTACATATGCGACAATATAGTTTCCTTTTTGCTGAAGAAATCTATGAGACTAATTAGGTAATTAAACATTTTTTATATAAAAAAAAAACTACGGGGTTGATCACACTTAAAATCTGGTGTACAAGCTTTCGTAAAATCTTCGAAATATTTTTAAAATCTTTGAAATTTTTGTAAAATTTTTGAAATATTTCTGAAAACGATGTGAAACCTAATTGTTTATATAAATTTGTTGATTATTTACAATTTATCTACTTTAAGAGGAATCCCTTCAAATGACCCGCCAGTGATGAAAACCTAAAATGGTCTCCATATGTAATCCTAATCTATGTAATAATTTTCTATGGTTTTATTCCGGGTATCTACATTAAAGCTCTTACGATTCCAGTCCTTTTGATTGAATGTTTTCTTTTGTGATCGTTGACGTTTCAGAACATTGCCGCTTTCATAATTCTTTATACTCTCATTTGACCTAAATTATCTTCGAAATTCTTGTTCTCGGCTAACTTCATAGTCTTGATGCTTGAAATATTATATTTAATTTCTTTTTAAAATAAAACGTGTCCTAAACTATAAGAATCACGAAAAAAATCTGGACTAAAAGTGTTTTCTATTAAGAATTATTCTATTCGAAAATATCGTGCATAAATGAAGTGCTTTGTCCCCTGGTCCAACTCAAAGACCTGGATTAGAACTTTCGAACAAATTTTTTTGAACATTTAAATTCTTTAAATAGTTTTGTACAGATATATTTGTCCGTGTCCCCGTCATTCGCATCAACTACGTCCACCGCAGCTATTTACTATTAATTCGAGAATTAAACACTAAATTCCCTGTTTTTATAAATCTGAATTATCTTTAAAAAATACGCCGAAACGATTTCCGAAGTTGTTGAGCGATTTTGGAAGGAATTATCATAAGAAAATTCTTCGAACAGTACGTAAATTTAATTTGTAACTTGCAAACTCCCACGATGTACGCCTAGGCTTATTCTTTGATAATTAATATTTTTCTTGATATTCATTTTTTTCTATACATCTAACCTCGTCTTATATTAGTAGCTCACGTGACCTAGTTTTAATCCTTCAATAACGCAAAGATTATTAAATAAATATGGTCAAAATTCAAATACGTACACTCTCAACTATGTCCAGTGTCCACCTTTATAAAACTTATGACTTAAAAACATAAAATATAAATGCCTTAACAAATTCTTAGCTAAGAATGTGCATAATTTTTACTTTTTTATATAAATTTAGAGTGATGCACTTTATAAATTTTATTCAGTTTAGCACTATCATATTAAATCTATATGTTTCACATATCTTGTAATAATATACCTTTTAAAGAATATTCTGTACAGATTTTTGAAAAGAAACCATTAAAGTTAATTTACTTCATTAATGTGAAATACTTCAAGACATCTATGTCCACTTTAAAACGGAGATCGGAGTTTGAAAAGTAACCACTGGGTATTATTTACCATTACCTTCATTACACTTTTGAAAACATTTCTAAACACCCTGTTAAGGCAATATGTTTTAACCCTCAAACGGCACACTAGTGCGAATTCGCACCAGCAAAAATTTCAAAGTGCTGATATTCTTTCTAGAACTATTTTCAAGATCTCTCCCCACTACGTTAAATATGTCCATACACCCATAAATACACGACGCGTAAACAGATATTCATCCACCTGCGATCAGCCGAGTAAGTCACTGTAAAAGTTTTAAGTGGTGCAAATTCGCACTAGTGTGCCGTTAGAAGGTGCCAAGTCGTGTTTTATGAAAAATTGTAAAACGGTGTTTCTGTGCCTGAAACAAGATCTTTCATAAAAAGGTAAGTTAATTTGTTCATAACTGTGACTATAAATAAAAATAAATATTACAAACAATAATAAATAACATTTCATATGCCAGAAAAAATGCTGCATGCACAGCACAAATTTTACAATTACTCACTAATTTTAGACTCTAAATTGATATGATAATATTTTTTCAACAATCTTTTTTTATAATAAGAATGGCTGAGTAAGGACGTCGTTACAATTTGCGAACTTCTAGGACTGTTCTACAGGCATTAGCAGAGGAGTCTGAATACGATGTGCGTCGATCACAGAGCTTCTATCTGCGTTGACTGCATTGGTTTTAATGAATAAATGTTCAATGATGTTTGTCATAAGATTAATATTTTCACAATAAAATAATGTTATTTTTGTCTAAAACATAGGTAATAAAAGTTTGTTCTTTTCTCTAAATATTCTATATACTTTTACTCTTTCCTAACGCACCCTCACTTCGTACATCACCGCCCTGACACAGTTCACTGATCAATCTTTTTAACAAACAGCCACATGGAGAGCTTCACGAAGTCATTATAAAATGAATATTTTCAAAATTTGACATGAAAAACACTATTCTTGCAATAATATGCTTGTATACTACAAAAATGACAATGTGTGCTGTCCTGCACTCGTGATATACTTCATACGAAAATACCGAAAATCTGACACATCGGGAAAAATACTTAATATAATTTTATCGGATTGGCATATTTTTTTTTATGAAAGAACATCTATTTGAATAAAGAATCGCGTTAGTTTCGTTTCAATACCTTTAATTTTGAAAAAATTATGTTTTTTTTGTGGAAAATGTCTATTTTTCAAGAACACCTTTTTTTAATAACAATTTTGTTATAAGTTGATATAATTTTCGATGAATTTAAGCTGGTCCAGCGGATTGGGCGAAAAATTTTACCCCAAAATCATATATTTATACGCATATTTTGAACTTTATTTTCATCTTAAAATATTCAGCTGAAATCACAAAATCCCAATTCGCACTAGTGTGCCGTTTACGTATGCTGGGTTGAAGTGTGCCGTTTGAGGGTTAATTAACAACTTTTAAGCGCAAAGCTTACGTCTGTCGAATTTCGAAGTTAATTTGAAATGACCTAGACACTATTTCAAAATGAAATATTTATAAGATTGCACAATTCAAAGTTGCATTATTTGCAATTGCAATCGCTTGAATCTGAACAATGGTTTTTAAATGGAAGGTCCGAAGGATTATAATTATTATTAAAATTAAAACATTAAAAATTAAGTAATATTAGACAGAAACTTTAAAAGTCAACTTTACAATTAATAGCATTTCAAATTGAACGACTGAAGTAGCCACACGAATAATGTTGGATAAACACTATTGTCAATCCAACGTTCTATTACTAATAATTTTTTCTTGTTAATTGTCTTCTGTCCAGCAGAAAAACGCCTCAGCCATTGAGATTGTACAATCATCAATATATGAGAACTTTATACTAGAAGGCGCTATTTAAATCACCAAAAGTAAAAATGTTTTTGTTTTAAAGCTCAATCTTGAATGACTGAACTGCGGAAAAGAGGAAATTACATATTTTTAATTGAAGTAACATAAAAAATAAGAAGGTGAAACAGCTGGGAGGCCGCTATAAAAGCATATAAAAGTCATTAACTTTACATGAATAACTATGTTATTTTGACACTTCATCAGCGCAGTATCGAAGGTGGAGATTGTTTGCTTCTTGGACAAAAGAGAATTAAAAAGAAAGAAATATTTGTCACAGAATGTTGGTTTGAAAAAGAGTGTTCATGCAACGTTATTCGTGCGGATGCTTCAATTTCAAACTCTGCCTGCGTAAATCCTTCCATGTAAACATTTATTTTAAATTGGAAGCTTTAACGTTGAATTATAAATTTGAAACGTTTAAATTTAAAACGTTCAAAACTTTGAATTTTCAATGTAGGATTGTAAACATAAGTGTGTTTTCATAAGAAAAATGGTACGATATCAAATTTACGCATCAATTCAAAATTGTAGAATATCGAATTGAAACTTAATCGTTACGCAACTTTCAGTTCGAAGCGTTTCTAATGTAAATTTCAATATGAAGCCGTCAAAAACACACAATCTGCAAAGGAAACGTCCACAAATTACGCAATGCTTTTTTGGGAAATGGCGGTACGGAAAATCTTCCTCACGAATACTTACGTAAGTTTCCTCATTCTATAATTATGTTATTAAAATATGATAATTGCAACCTGTTTCGGAAGGGGTCGTCTATATACTACGTAACGTGTTTTCCTTTTTTTATATCGGTGTGTCCTTACCCCGAAGTTGAAATCACGTTTTTATACTATAACATATATATTACAAAAATATGTTGTTATAAGCGTAAAATATGAAATCTTACGTAAGAAAGGATGATGGGAAAGGGGGGAGGATTTAAAAAATCATCCACAGATAATTAATGGACACTTGCAAATGGGAAGCTTTTTAAATTATACACTTTTTAAAACGAAAGCAATCAAAATTTAACAATTATTAATTTTAGGCTTAAAAACTGAAATGATTATTATCATATAATTCTATAATAATGTACCATTCATCATGTCGACTATTGTTTCCGCTCAATTTTTGCCTGTTTTTTATCTTGCGACTTTTTCTATCATGTGAATTTGACAGTTTATTAGTATACGTCAGTTTGACAAGTTAATTATTTTTCACTTTAGATTAAAATGATTGAAATTTTAGCGACTTACTTTAAGATCTTGATTTAAGAATGCTTCAAAATATAAACCGAGGTTGGAAAATATTATTTTTTTGTTATCGCTTTAAGTTTAAATTCAATAATTTTGAAAGTTTCCGATTAGAACTCATATAATTTCCAATGTTCATAGAATAATTCAACTTTAAAGGTTAAATTATTTAGTAAAAAAATCTATCCAATCACTCTGAATATCACTTCATACTACATGATATGATACATATTAATCATATTTATCATCGTCCAAAATAAATTCGACTTTTATTGAATCAAGGGTTCATTTTTTCTCTTTTTACGGAAAGGAAAGCTTAGATTTTTTCTTTGAATACCTTCAGGGTAAAAAATCAACATTTTATTAATTATTCGTAAAAATGAGAATGCAATAGATTTTGAGCGGATACCACCTTCTTGAACGATTTTTAACTATTTTAATGTTCATTTTAAAATGTTCTATTGAACATAAGTATCATTAATGACCTGAAAAAAAATTTGATAACTGGGAAATTACCAGAAACTTGTATTTGTTTTTACAGGCCACCATAAAATGTTTTAGTTTTACAGATATTATGAATTTGACTGCTAATAATGTAAAATAATTTTTAGGTGATAGCCTTAATAAATTTAAGCATTTTAAATTGAGATCCTCCGGAATCGAAAATTTCACTATTAAATCATTCAAAATTGCGAGATTTCATATTGAAAGCTTTGATAGTTTTATATTTAATAATTTTATATTTAAATATTCAAACATTATTTGGTTTCAATTTTGAACGTACAAAATTGTCTGGTTTTTGTAATTCCTCGAAATCATAGAATATCAAATTGAAAGACTTGATTGTTGCATAACTTGCAGTTTAATGGATTTTCAATTAAACAATTTTGAACTGGATATTTCAAGAATAAATTCAAAACAATGAAAAATTAAGATAAGAATTGGAAATTGAATTTTTTTTTATTTAAAAATGGTCCAAAATATTTCAAACACAACTTAAAAAAAAAACAATTTCACATTGAAAGGCTTAAAATAATGCAATTTCAAGAATTGGAATCATAGCGATCTCTTTTTGTATTCTTTTATTTGATTTTCAATTTCCGATGTAATATTTTTAAATCCTCCGATGTCAGTTAAATAATTTTAGAGTTCTGAATTTTCATGTTGAATGCTACATTTTCAATTTTCCCCTTTATAAGTTTCAATTTTTCAATTAAAATTTAAGAGGTTTAGTTTTAAAAAGTATAGCCAACAATTTGCATATTTTTAATATTTAATGGCCAACGGCCATGCCACGCTGAAATAACCAGTTCTCGTCAGATCACTGAACTTAAGCAGCGTTGGGCGCGGTTAGTACTTGGATGGGTGACCATTCGAGAATACTGCGTGCTGTTGGCATATTATGGGTGTGGTGAGCCCACACTTGTAGTTATTTATAACTACAAGAAAACTATCCACCTAGAAACACTACCCGAATCGGGTAGTGTCACGCCTACCCTGAAAGGGAAATGGCTTAATGGTATACAAATGTATTAAAAAATGCAAAAATGTATTATATTTACTTCAAATAATTGAAATTTCAAAAAATTTATTAAAAATTAAAAATTAATTCCCTTGCAACGTATTTTCACAATTATTCAATATTAAAAGCTTATAATTGAACATTTTTCCACTTTGAACGGTGATTTTCTTTTGGTTCTTCGCAAAATTTGTCTCATCAATTTTAATATTAAGTAATAATTTGTTTATATAATAACAATTTCAAATGCTACCATTTCAGGAGCTTTTACTTTAAAGCGTTTAATTTAGTTTTTAGTTTCAAATTGTTAAATTTTAATCGCTTCGACTTAAAAATGATTTACATTCAAAAGCTTTCAATATCGAATTATTCAGTTTAATACTTTTTTAATTACAAACAATGGAATTTTAACTCCTTTAAATTTTAAATGGTCCAGTTAAAAAAATTATTATCTGAAATCATTCAGTTTTGAAAATATCCTATTTTCGAAATTTCAATCTGAAATCATTCGATTTCAAGATTCTTTAGTTCAATACAAAATTGTTCAATTTTGAACGCTTTGAATTACAAATTATACAATTTAAACTTCTTTCTAATAAAATTGTCAAATTTTCAAAATTTTGAACAGAAATGTTTCAATTTTGAGAACTTTTTATTTCAATTTTTTTAAATTCAAATTATTTAATTTTAAACGCTTTTATTTAGAAATGGTATCAGTTTAATGCCTTTTCATTCCATTAAAAATATTTTCCATTTTCAAAATTTCATCTAATATAAAATTGCTGCATTTGAAACGTTTTCGATTTGAACCCGTTTAATGAATTTGTTTTTAATTTAAACTGCTTTTAATTCAAAATTATTCATTACTGTTCCGAAAATTTTAAAAACTCTTAACTTTTCTAGTCACATATTTTTCCTCACATCAAAATTTTTTGCAAATTCGTTCTCTGGGGGTTCTTGGTCGCTGAATTCGAATCTGGAGTCAACATTATCGATTGCAAAAGATTCAATATGACAGACGAAAATGTTAAAATCGTAAAAATGATTAAACTATGTTTGAGAGTAATTTTCTGGTGGTTTCTCTTTTGCGCAGAATTCGAAACTGAAGTCCAAATTTTCGAGTTCAAAAAATTGAAGATGGTGGATCCAATTGGGTACATGTTCTTCAAAAAATGGTTGAAAGAATGAAAAACGATGAAAAAAAGGTGAATCGCTGAGGGTCCCACCATGACGGGAAGGACCAATATGAAAAAATTTCCCTAATAATGGATTTCTTAATTGTTTATTTTTTTAATGTTAGGAATTAAAAATATAGGGACACAAACGCGCACTTCCCGCACGTTCATTTACTGCTAGTTTGTTAATGAACTTGGTAATTTAAAAATAAAAAAAATTTTAACTCTAAACGTAACTCGAGCCCTTTAACCCTTTCAGGGGCACATTTTTCTGTTAAACTAATTCTTGCTATTGCATAATTCTTGCGAATTTGCACTAATATAACCGCCATTTTGAAACCGTCATTTTGAATTTTGCAATTTTGACAGTATATTCTCAATCAGTGGCTCGAACGACATTTTATTTTATTTTAAGATTTGATAATCGATCACAAATACGGTACATTACATGCACTTATTCCGAAAATTCGTCAAAAATCGTAATTTTTTATGAATTGAAAAAATGAAATAAAAAAAAAACTTGTCTGCCGAAAATTCTGCAAAAAATATATGTTACAGTTCTACGTTTTACCTAACTGGAAAAAATTTGTCACAGCTATAGGACTAGTACTTTATAAACAGCCGATTTTATTCGAAAAAAGTGATTTTTTTCGATTTCAATTATTTATAACAAATTGTTAATTAAAAATTTTACACAGTTTTTCATGATAATTACTTTACATGAACCCTTAAGAGTGTAAAATCAAATACTTGTGCACTAAACAAGGTGAAATGTATCATAAATGCTTGAAAAACTGCGAAAAAACAAGTGGGACGTATACGTCCCACTGCCCCTGAAAGGGTTAAACAATATTCATATTTTCAAAAATCTATTCATATTTCGTATTCAAAAGTATAAATTAATTATCCTACTTCATCGACACATTGCCTCCAAAGAACTGCTGCAACGTTGATAAAGCTAAATCAGCAAAGTGCGTTACTCGAATGCAATCAGGGGCCATTGTGCCTGCCTAAACGCTACACTAAAGTTCATCGTTCGCATGCAAATGCCAACCACGCGGTGACCAATTGGCGTTGATACTACACGTATGCATTGGCCCATGAAATTTTTGCTAACTAACGCGTTCTCGCGCCTGAAAAAAGGCGCAAATCGTGCGACCGCGTCTCAAAAAATTTGACAGGCCAAAAAATCCACTACGTTTTTCCGACATTTTACCCTTCGCGTATTTTCATCCCATTTATATTCAAATCAAGATTTGCAGACGAAAGTAAACACGAGTACAAAAAAAACCTAATTAAAGCGTAACATTCCTTCTGTTTTGTTTTACATTTTAAAACGGATTTAAACTTCGGGACCAGTATTGTCAAATATTTTTTTTTTAATTTCAATAATTGTAAATAAAATACTCACCTTCTGATAAGACGAAGCCAACAGTATGTATTTGTGGTCAGCAGAAATCTGATGATCAAAACTCACTGCTAATCCCTGCAAGAAATTTGTTCTCAATTATTTCTAAAATTCTCATTATTATACAAAATGTTTGGGAAATAGAATAAAAACATAATCAAAAAAATTCACTTTCAGAATTTTGAAGAATACAGGCCTCGGACTCATTTGAGCATAAATTCTGGTATACAATATATATCTCCCATAAAATTGAGTTAAATCATTTTGAATCTTTCAAGATACCCTAAAAGCTTTGAAAACAATTGAAATCCTTTAAGAACCACTGAAATCTGTTGAGATCCTCTGATATTCCAGGAAAACTCGTCAATCTTTTTAAATCTCTTGAAATCTTAGTAATTCCTTAAAATTCGTAGAACTCCCTTGAAATCTCTGACATCCGTGGAAATCCCTATTAATCCCTTGGAATCTTTTTAATGTCGTTTATATCCTGGAAAATTGTTTGAAATCCCTTGGAATTTTGTAAAATCCTACAAAAATATTTGAAAACCCTTAAAAAATTTTAATCTCGTTAAGTTCCTTGGAATCTAAAAAAATATCCTTATCGCTTTAAAATCCTTTGAAATGCCTTAAAATTGATTAAATCCCTTAAATCTTGCAAAACCCTAGTAATCGTACAAAAATCGAATAAAATCCTATAAAACATCTTGAAATCTATAATAACTTTCAAAATCCCATAAAAAATGAAATCTTCTGAAATCCCGTAATGTCTTACAAAATCAGATATCTCCAACATAATTGCGTGAAATTATTTTGAATCATTCAAAATACACTAAAAGCTTTGAAATCCGTTAAAATCCACTGAAACATCTTAAAAACCATGAAATTCTGTTGAAATACTCTGAAATCCCTGGAAAACTCTCCAAGTTTTTTAAATCCCTTGCAATCTATATCCTAAATTCCTTATAATCTTATAATTTCTTTTGAATCCTATGATGGCGGACACCTATGTTATTTTAGCCAATCAGCGAAAAAGTTTCAAAAGATGTTAAAGGGCAAAATCAAAAATAGTTGAATTAGCTATAATTTTGAGAAAACAGTAGCATTAGTGTCATATTTTTCAAGAGAGTGGAAAAATAGTTTCATCGTTATAAAAAATGTCAAAAAGTGTCAACAGTGTCGTGAGTCCACGGCCTGAGGATAGAATCCTAGCTGAGGATTTCTTTTATTTATTTATTGTAGAGCTTCTTAAGTAAGAGAGAAAGCCCTTGAAGGATCCACCGGAAAAGAGCACAACATGCGTAAAACTTTAATGCTTCCCTTTCTTCGTCTCCAGTTTAGAAAGGTTTTCCGGTGTTAACAGAGCAAAACCGACGGAGGGGAGGAAACTTAATGGAGATAGATTAAGGTAAACCTTTAGAAGGGAAGATGAGGTAAATAAAGAAATAGAACACCTTAGATTTATACGCAGTGCCAGCATACGGTATCAGTATCAGCTTCCACTATCTACTTTTATTTTACTGCCTCCATTCGCACCCGACTCGAGTACCCCCAAAACTTTTTACAACTAAACCATTTCTCAAGCCACCGAGTTTAGCTCCACGATTATCGTTTCCCACCTGCTATAAAGAATTAAGCTCTAATAAGAAATTAGAGGCGATTAATTCAATTCTTTTCTATTAGTTTAAAAACCAAATACAATTTTAGCCCATTGAAAAATCAGCAACGAAAATATGTGTATAATTATTGTTTCGAAAGACTCATGAATAACGAAGTCGTTAAAAATAAGTGCACGCGATAAACAAAAAGGACGAGGTCGAAATGGCGGAAGGTTTCAGGTCGTTAAACGAGTCGAAGTGAACGAAACTATTGCGAGCATACGATGATAGGAAGGAGTAACTACGATTATTGTTTTAACGCCCAAAGTTGAGTCGTAAACGTCGTCTTGCGTAGCTGTAGTTATGGGGTATAGGCCTTTTGCTGTCGTACATACCAGGCAAACTGAAACTTTCCAAACCACATCTTCAATATCAACGGCCATCGTCCCTGCGTAAATGGAGATGTAAATGCGCGAGAAAGTTCGATGAAAAGCTACACCAAAGCGGAAGAGGGTGAAACTACTTCTTCCTTCATTTTAATACGAAAGTTATTTTCCTCCTTGAGACCGTATGCGAGTTTTCAATTTTTAAACTGGGTAACAAACTTTCAAACTGCTGGTGAACAAAAGAAAAATGAGCGAGGTAAATCTCTCAAACATATGTGTGCTGCCTTTTCCATTATTTGAGGAAAATAAGTGAGAGTATTAACAATTAAAAAGATTGTTTTTCTTGAAAATAATATACTTTGGATCTGTATCAGGAATATACATTAATCGGAGCGCGGACTTTGGAGAGAGCCTAGCTGCTGACCACAGTGTCGCATTACTGAATCGCGGGAAATCCCTCCGTCAGTGGTACGAGTCAAGCTGTGATCAGACGTGGTATGTTTTTGGAAGATAAATCCCTCGTTACTCATTTATTCAATTTAACCACGGTGGCCGTAGGTCAGAGAAAATCTGGAGATCAGGGAAAAGTCAGGGAATTTTAGTGGTTAGGGTCAGTCTGGGAAAAGTCAGGGATTCTGACAAAAATCTTGCAAAAGGCAGGGAATTTCCAAAAGATGCACTTCAAATAACTGTCAAGGATAATAAATTTGAAATTTTAATCTGAAAATCCTTTATTCGGTTTATAAAAGATTCTATGTTGAGAATATTCCAAGATTAAGATTCTGGTATTTGAATATTAAAATAATATCAGGGACAAATTACAGAATTTTGAAAATGAAGTTTTACGGCCTATCTGATATAATATTCTTGTTAATTTATTTACTTTGTAATTCTATTTCATATTTTGGCGTTGACAATTCAACTGAAATATTTCTTGGTTGAAGAGGTAATTATTTTTTTTTAAATTCGTCTTTTTGGCTGAAAAATTTAATCTGTTTTATTCGAAATTTCATCGTTTTTGGATACAATTTTTTGTTGAAAATTCTTTTTTGTTAAATTAAACTCTTTTGAATTTAAAATTATAATCTTTTTTGGTTGAAATGTCAACTATTACATTTTTCTGGAGAATTCATCTTTTTGTTGAAAATTCAACTGTCTTCTGAAAAAAATAATTTTTTTGCCTGTAAATTCAACTATTTGGCTGAAAATGTCACTATTTTTGTTTGAAAGTTCGACTATATACTTTGCTGAAAATTCGTTTTTTTCTCGGTTAAAATGTCAACTATTACATTTTTCGTTCAAAATTCAGCTCTTTGAGATTAAAAGTCACCTGTTTTATAAACTATTCGACTTTTTAGCTTCAAAATTTAACTATTTGGTTGAAAATGCAAATGTTTTTGGTTGAAGTTTAATATTTTTTGTTTGGAAATTCGATTATTTGGTTGGACATTATTATTTATAGGTAAAAAATTTAAGTAATTAGTTAAAAATTAACCTTTTTGGTACAAAATTCAATTACTTGGTTCATAATACAACTATTTTCGGTTTAAGCTTAATCTTTTTTGTTTGAAAATTCGACTATTTGGTTGAAAATTCATCATTGTAGGTTGAATATTAACTCTTCTTAATGGAAAAGTCAGCTATCATATTTTTGGTCCGGAATTAATATTTTTTCGTTAAAAATGCTAGTATTTAATTCAAAATTTAATTATTTTGCTGAAAATGTTACTATTTTCTTAAAAAGTTATATCTTTTGGTCGAAAATTCCATTGTTTTATTGAAAATGAATAAATAAAGGGTATATCCGGGTAAGCGTGGAAAAAATGCTCCCAAAGGGAATTAAATGTTGAGTCAGTCATTTGAAAGCATAAAATAAAAAAAATAAAATTTCCCAAAATTTCAAAGCGTTAGCCGTCATATTAAATGACTTAGGGGGATAACGTGCATTTTCGTTTATATTTTTTCTCTGTTTCTACCGTTAGAAAAAATCAGAAAAAATTCACAGAACTTCTTTCAGTCATTCTCAACTTGTATGATTTTTTCGAAAACTTTTTGGCGGGAAATATAAAATAAAAAAAAATTTCCAAATTTTGTTTTGAATTTTGTGTGTGATGAAACTCAAGTACTATATCGGTTTTTTACCACAGAATAGTCACCCCAAGAGCTATTATAGTGAATTTTTTCAGATTTTTAGTGTAAAAATACATTATATATACGTAATGTATATATACATTGTAACAGATAAGATAAAATGATTATTCGTGGTACTATAATTTTTGAAATGTTTTGGAAGTTTCATTAATTTGTCTGATTTAGTTGCATATTCATTGCAAATTTAATCCTTGTCACTGTTCTCATTTATCACAGTTACACAGTTTGTTTTTATGAATAAACAGCTCAATATTTATGCCGGTGTGATGATTCTCGACAAATATTGACCATAAGCTAAATAGTACACTACCGTCGGAATTTGTCGGTCCGATCAGCGAAAACTATTAAAAATCACTATTGACGTTTCTTTTTATTGGCTTTCAAAAAAAAAGTAAGAAACTTTTTAAAAAAATCATTTGGAAGCTTATCAAATTACGCGTCAAATGAGCTCCAATAGAAATATTTTTGACCTTTTGAAGAAAATATACCACATGTGAAGTTTTAAAAAAAATGCAAGAATTTCTGGAATTTTGTATTTCGACTTCAACTTGCGGTATGACCTAGGAAAATTGTTACTTTCCTCCTTGAGACCGTATGCGAGTTTTCAATGTTTAAACTGGGTAACAAACTTTCAAACTGCTGATGAACAAAAGAAAAAGGAGCGAGGTAAATCTCTCAAACATATATGTGTCATGCCTTTTCCATTTTTTGAGGAAAATAAATGAGAGTATTAACAATTAAAAAGATTTTCTGAATCTGAAAATCATACCACACAGTCTTTAAGGTCTTATCTTTAATTCAAGCTAATAACACTTCAAAAATCTCCAGGGATTCTCGAGATACGTCTAAAAATGTCCAAGTCTCAAACTTCAATTTTCAGTCGGCGATTACTGCTGTTTCTTAACTTCAACTCGTGTTGTGACTTAGTATACTAATGGAAAAAACTGAGATTGACAGAACTTAATCTGCGAAATCTGATCTTTAATTTAAGCCACTAAAACATCAAAAGTATTCACGGGTTCCCAAGACAAGACATGAATGTTCAAGCGTTCAGACTTGCTCCTAAAGCGACTGAAATTCGGCGCAGACACGCTTGGACATTTTTAGTCGTATCTCGGGAACCCGTACGGATTTTTGAAGTTTTATTGACTGAAATTAAAGACGAGACCTTAAAGACTGTGTGGTATGAATTTGAGATATTTTCTACATCTTGCTTAGGTCATGCCACAAGTTGAAGACGAGGTGCAAAATTCTAGAAATTCATGAATTTTTTCAACCTCTCACGTGGTATATTCTCTTCAAAATATCAGACATATCTCTATTAGGGCTCATTCGTCAGCAGTGATTTTCAATAGTACTTTCGCTTATCGTACCGATAATTTCCGACGGTAATGTACTATTCAGCTTCTAGTCGATATTTGTCGAGAATTATCAGACCGGCAGAAATTTTGAGCAGTTTATTCCCAGAAACGAAATGTGTAACTGTGATAAAAGAGGAGAGTGATGAGGATTAAATTTTCAATCAATATGAAACTAAATCAGATAAATAAATGAAACTTCCAAAAAA
>CAKNYM010009699.1:0-10550 GCA_932195095.1 Andricus curvator | reverse complement strand
TATAGGTTGCCTGCAAATTTCGGTTAAGTGGACAAGCAATGTCGATGATGTAGAGTCTTCCACCTTTTTTTCTAGCATCACAATGTTAGGTCAATTGGCTCGGATGTCATGATCCGTCTGGATAGTAACATCCCAGTATAAGATGTAATCTTTGGTTTCTGAAACAGGCATTGGAATGTATCTATAGAAAGGCATCCATTCTGTTAAGAGTCCTAGGTTTAAGGCAAGTTGTTGACGTATAATGCCCGCCACATCATTATGTCTGTGCGTATATTCTCTTTGAGCCATTGCGCGACAACCATCAATAATGTGTTCGATGGATTCTTTGGTATCTCCACATAATCGGCACCGATCAACGACGTCTTGATGGAACACGTGTTTGCGATAATTTCTGGATACAGGACGCCCTTTCTCAGTCAAATATTGGATGCCTCACTATCCACTTCATATTGATCTAACTTTTTGGAATGTTTGCAGTGGATGGCTTTCTGTCCCCATTGCGTTTCTAATTCCTCTATGGTTTCTGCCCTGATATGCAAGGCCTCCCCTGAGGACAAATTCAAGGGCGTGTAGTCAAGATCCGCTTTACAGATCGTGTTGTAAAGCGTAACATCTCGCTTGCTCTTAAAATAGTCTCGCAACTGTATAACTTGTGACTTACACAGTTTCCTGACATCTACAATGCCCCTACCCCCTCTATGTCGTGGTAGAACTACCCTTTCAATCGGCGAATCACTGTGGTGCATTTGGTGTTCCGTCATTTCTACGTGGATGATTGTGTTTAATCGTTCGAGGTCGGTGTCCGACCATTTGATGAACCCAAAGGAGTACGTGATGACAGGGACGACATAGGTGTTGATTTCCCTGATCTTGTTTTCCGAGTTAAGAGAACTCTTCAGAACCAATCTGAGTCTTGTAGTAAAGGCAGTCGTTAGGCTTTCCATAACTATAGTATGCTGAATACTCTTGGATTAGAGAATACCCAGGTATTTACGTGACGCGCCCTCAGCCATTTCATCGATTTCATTCTCGAAATCGTTCTCTAGTTGTTCGGTCCCTAATTTTCCTCTGGTTAAATGCACCGTTCTGTATTTATCTAGTACAAACTCCATGTGGATATCATTGGAAAACTGCTCTGTCAGGTACTCGTACTAGAAATTGTGCACCATCTCCGGGCCTGGAGCTTTGCAGCTACTTGCTTTTCTCAAAACCGCTGAAACATCTAAAGCTGTGATATTAGTCAGCTGCATTCCAGAGTTATTGCTTGCTCTTTCTTTTTCTATTTCGAACCACGCAGTGTCCAAATTGCTTCCGTTGGTTTTTCCCCAAACATCCGACCAGTAGTTAGTCATGTCTTCCAATTGAGGGACTTCGGTGTCTTGCTGGTTATTTTGCTTTACACTCAGTTCACGATATAACCTTCTTTCATCTGCCTGAAAGGTTCGATTCTGTTGCCATCTTGCACTAATTTTCTTGTACTGGCGCAATCGAGCTGTACGAACATCAAGTTTCTGTCGTTGGAGGTCTATAATCTCATCCAATATAGCTGGTGTCAATGTCTCGATGTACCGGGGGTGAATGATTTTAGCAACACGGTGTATCAGCTTTCTGGTTCGATTCCCTTTCTTATATTGAGTCAGTCGACCCAATTTGCACCTTACTTTGCTGACATCCATATCCAACCTGATCTCCCATGGTGGATCTCTCTGTTATGATAATAATAATTATTATTATTTTAATTATTCATGTAGAAAATAAGCATTAGAGAATATTCCTTTAAAAAAATCAGGGTGGAAAACGTTGGCCCTAAATCGGAATGTACTCGAAAAACGAACTTATGACAGTCGACAAATTTTTTATTACATTAAACTCTTGTCTGTGGCGAAAATTATTTGTTCAGTTATAATCTGCAATATAAAGACTGCAGTATATATGATGAAATCTTAATTGAAACACTAGAATAATCAGAAGTTAGACTGTAAACCAAATTGTTTATCAGCATGTACATTGATCAGTTTTTTTCCTGCTTGAAAAAAATGATGAACTTTTATACTCTGGTCTCCACCTTGGCAATCATCCTTAATTCGATTGGTGATTATGATGATATAATAATATATATAATTACAAAAATATTTTCAAGCTCCCAATTGGTATTTTTTTCCAATTTCTATATTGAAAATAGTATACTTGTTTTATGCTAAAGCCCCTTCAGAAATGAAGCTTTCCAGGAACTCTTCAGTCTTGCTTTACAATATTGCCAATGGTTCATGAAATTCCCACACAAAAAAATGTGATAATCCTTTTCTTGTTGCAGAGTTAAGTTCACAGTTCGACTGTTTACCTAATGGCGAACCTATTCCTTATGTTTCTCGTGCCGGATCTTCTCCTTTTTCTTCTGAGAGACATAATTCACCTGAAAGGTATCCTCCTGCCGATTGTTCTCTTCGTGCCAGATCCAGGTCTCCTCCTGCCAGGTCCACGTCTCCACCTGCCACATCCACGTCTCCTCCTGCCACATCCACGTCTCCTCCTGCCGGGCCCATGTTTCTTCTTTCCAGGTACTTAGCGCCACCTACAAGGCTTCCTTCTCCTGACGGAAGTGAATGTGGACTTGAACAGCTTCAATTTATTCGTCTTATTTCCTTAAAAAATTCTCTACCTATATTTGAACTACGAAGATACACTTTTCCTGTCAATAAACCGCTTCAGATGAGAATAAGACCGAATTTTTATTTTCCAATGTCAAACCACGAACATATTGTTCTATCAACATCCAATGGTGACATTCTTGCAATATTGGAGACTTATGATAATTTTCTTGGAATCTATTCGCGTATTAATTGCGTTACAAGAACAGCGAAAATTAACATGTCAAACAGCATAGTTACCGCATTGACCCGAGAAGAAGCCGATGAAACTCCAGTAGGTATCCACAGCACAATCAACGGGTATTTTCAAGTGAAGTATTCGTACCAATTGTAAACTACAATCTTTCACGCGATTAATTAAAAAAAATGTAAAACTAAAATATTATGGTTGCGTCAATGTTTTATGGTTAGATAGATGAACGTTTATTTTTCAGCCTGCTGGCCTTGAAAAATTGACTTGCTTACACTTCCATTTTTTACAGAATTTTCTTAAAACTAACCCTTAAAAAACTAAGATCCATCCATACCTTATATTCAAGACCGCACGCTCTTATCGCCTTGCTCGCATGTCCCTACTTTTCGCATTACCTCAAATTGCCTCGCATTGCCAAACTCTGCTTCCGCGGCTAATACCTAATACTTATCTACTATTTACAATATTTATAGATTACTTATATCTATTTCCTCTCCTATTTACAATCTTTCCTTCTCCATTCACCTTCCTCCTTCCTTCTCTTCTTTTACATCTTACCCAACACTCCCTCACCCATGCTACTGCCCTTTTGTCCCCCCTTTGATGCATCAATACCTCCATGCTTATCCCACTCCTTTCCACCTCTACGCACTCCTCCAACCAGTGCTCCACTCTTGCATCCCCCTTCCCACACAGTTCACACATCCTCTTCTCCCTAGAGAGCCAGTACCTATTAAAGTTGAAAAAATATCTTTTTGTATTTAAAAAATCAAGTATTTGGTTGTAAATTAATGTGATTTGATGAAAATTCTTTTTTTTTTAGATAATTATTCTTTTTGGTTGAAAATCCAACTATTCCTTCAAGAACATTTTTTTTTTTTAATTCGTCTTCCTTGATAGAAAATCAATATTTTTGGTCAAAATTTCAACTATTTTGTTAAAAACGGTGTATTTAATCAAACATTCGTCTTTTTGGTAGAAAATAAATCTTCTTAGTTAAAAATTCATCTTTTTGGTTGAAAATTCGACATTTTTGATGAAATTTTTTTGTTTCGACTGAAAAATCTATTTTGTACATTTACATTAACATTTCCCCTAAAATGCATCTTTTCAGGTTGAAAATGAAACACAAATTCAACGTTGGATACTGGACAAATTCTTACTACATTACACTCTTGTCTGTGGCAAAAATCATTTGTTAAGCTTGCCTACCTGAGATAAAATTGTGTTATCAAAATCAGAGATATCAGTTTTACCGAATTTGGTAACCAAATTTTTTCCTGCAAGCTGGCAAATGTAATGCAAATATAAGATAAAGACTGTTCGATATACTATATGGTCTGCATTGAAGCATTGCAATAATCAGTACCTATGCTATTAACCAAATTGTTCATTAGTACGTACATTAATCAGTTTCTCCTCTACTTAAAAAAATGAGGATCATTTATACTCTGGTTTCCACCTTAGCAATCATCCTCAATTATATTGGTAAATATAATAATATACAACTATATATATATATATATTTATTTATAATTTAAAAAATATTTTCAAGCTTTCGACACATAAAAATTTGTCTGAAGATATCTGCAGCAGACCATCCCAATTGCTATTTTTTTCCAAATCCTATATTGTTAATATTATACATGTTATATATATGAAGCTGTTTGTAAATAACGTTACATATAAATAAATAATAGGTTAATTTTTCAAGGCAAACAGTCGAATGTTTTGAAAAACAGTTCACCTTTAGAGCGGAAGAGACGAATTTTTGAGAAAAAAGTTAATTGTCATTTACAAAACGTAAATTTGCATGCAAATAGTTACATTTTAAACCAAAAAAGGTAAGTTTTCAACCAAAAATGGAATCGGTTAGTTTTTAGTGAGAAAATTTATTCTTGAACCAAATAAAAAACGGATTTTCAATCAAATAAATGTATTTTAAGCAAAATTGTGGAATTTTTCAGCCAACAAATGAATTATGTAAAAAACAGTTGAGTGTTCAACAAACGAATTTATTTTCTACCAAATTATTGTCTGAGACAATAATTTGATAAGATTTCCAATTGAGGTATGCGAATAAGCTGTCACATTGACATGACAGAAAAATCGCGAGACAAAGACACATGAAAACCGAGTGGAAACATAGAATTGCCTCACAATATTACCATCATTTCATGAAACATCAACTTAAAAAAATATAATCCTTCCCATTCTTGTTTCGCAGAGTTTGGTTCACAGTTTGATTGTCTACCCAATGGTGAACCTATTCCTTATGTTTCGCGTGGCGGACGTTATTCTACTTCTTCCTCTTCTGAAAGACATCATTCACCTGAAAGGCCTCTTCTTCCTGCCGAATCTTCTCTTCGCGACAGGACCTGGTCTCCTCCTGCCAGGTCCATAGCTTTGCTTTCCAGTTGCGTGTCTCCTCCTGCCAGGTCTGCGTTACCTCCTTTGACGTCCACGTTTCCTCCATGCAGGTACATAGCTCCAGCTACACGGCTTCCTTCTCCTGACGGAATTGGATGCGGACTTGAACAACTCAGATTTATTCAGCTCATCCCTTTTAATAATCCGCGTCGGATATTTGAACTTCGAAGATACACTTTTCCTGTCGATAAAGCACTCAAAATGAGAATAAGGAATAATTATTACGTGTCGATGCCAGCCTACGAGCATATTGTGATATCAACATCCGGTGGTGACGTCTTCGCAATATTGGAGAGTTATAATGCTCTTCTTGGAATCTATTCGCGTTTCAATTACATTGACAGACGGGCGAAAATAAACATGTCAAGCGACATGGTTACCGCAATGACCCAGGGAGAAATCAATGAATCTCCAGTAGGTCACCGCAGTACAATCTTAGGGTGTTTTAAAGTGAAGCATTCATACAAATTGTAAATCGTTTACACCATTAATTTAAAAAAATGTGATCTAAAATATAGTGTTTGTTATACGAAGTCGGATAAAAATGTTTCATGTGACTGTTAATTATATTAAAAAGTCAGTGTTATGTTTCTCGAATCTCTAATCATTCGTTTATACCCCTAGTTCTTGGATCTTGCTCTCCAAATATGAATTGGTCAAAAATTCACTTATTAAACAGTAGTTGGGCATTTAACTGATTAACCAGAGATTCAAGACTTATTTACAAATCAATTAAATAATATTAGAGTTACACATGTGAGAAATAACCTTTAAACTCTACAGCAAAGATTTATTATTATAGTACTTCTTTGATTCTTTGGTCGTTGAAAAACGAAAGTTAATATATGCTTGAAAGTAAAAAAATACAAGTCAATATCTTGGATTCCTGAAAAGTGCGAGTCACTATTTTTTATCTTCAGAAACTACAAGCTAGTATTTTTTCATCCTTATAATAAATAGAATTCGATGTTTTTTTTTATTTCAAAACTAGAAGTCAATATTCTATACTAAAATGATGCTACACTGTACAACAATACAAAATAATCATGTAGAAAATATTTAATTGAAAAAAATTAATCTAAAATACGTTGATTTCCAATCGAAATGAGCTCGAATAATAAAGTATGATATTGGATGAATTTTAATGACATTAAACTCTTGCCTGTGGCAAGAATTATTTGTCACGTTTGTATACATAAGATAAAATTGTGATGTAGAAATCAGTGATATCAGTGATAACGAATTTGGTAAGAAATTTTTTCCCCTGCAAACTGGCGATTGAAATATAACGATCTAAGAAGGACAAACTTGACACCTATAATTGATGAGATGAGGACTGTGTGATATATGACACATATTATATACAATGTACCACTAGAATATTTATTAATTACACTTTTAACCAAATTTTCCATTAGCACGTAGAATAATCAGTTTTTCCGCTAGTTGAAGAAATGAGGATCGTTTATACTCTGATCTCCACCTTGATATAATATCATATACAGGCAATTGTTTTTCTACGAATAAAACAAAAACTACGTTTTTCACTATTTTATGTGCGATCAAAATTTGAATGTTCAATTGTTCACTAAAATTTAAAAATTCGATATGATTATCTTGTAGGGTTTCATAAATCAAAGTTTCTCTTGTCTCGACTTTTTTTATATCGTGCGTTGTTTGGCTTAAAATTTTCATTTTCTATTGTTTTTTTAAATCTTATAAATACTATTACTCTGATAATTTTTCTTTTATTAAAGAAACTCATGAAAATAAATTGTTTGGCTTTAACCTTTTTAATTTTCATTCAAAAAGACTGGCTGACGCACTTGAACTTTCTTTTTACTCCCTTATGGATAGTGACAAAAGGCAATATAATCGGATAATTTTGTCGAAAGTTATCGTGTTCCACTTTTTTCGTATCTTGCATAGTTTTACCACAAAATGGAATTTTTCATTTTTAATTATTTTTTGTGCAATAAAATGTATAATAAGCGAATTGTTTTTTTCATAGAACAGCAGTCTGGCCCACAATATTATTATTGATTCTTGAAAACCAACTCAAACTGAATGTAATCTTCTCTTACTTGTTGCAGAGTTAAGTTCTCAATTCGAATGTTTGCCCAATGGTGACCCTATTCCTTATGTTCCGCGGGTGGAATCTTCTCGTTCTTCTGAGAGACATAATTCACCTGAGAGATATCCTCCTCCTGCCGCTAGGACCAGGTCTTCTTCTGTCGATCCTCCTCTTCGTACCAGAACCAGGTCTCCTCCTGCCAGGTACACGTCTACTCCTGGCACGTCCACGTCTCCTTTTGTCACGCACAGGTCTCATTCGGCTGAGTCTACGCCTCCTCTTGCGAGGTCTACGTCTTCTCCTGCCAGGTCCACGTTTCCTTCTTCCACGTTAACGCTTCCTCTTTACAGATACACTGCTCCACCTACGAAGATTCCTTGTCCTGACAGACTTGAATGTGGACTTGAACAGCTTCGATTTATTCGGCTTATATCCTTTAGAAATTTGCATCGAATATTTGAACTACGAAGATACACTTTTCCTGTTAATAAAGCACTTGAGCTAAGAATGAGAAATAATTTGTATGTGCCGATGCCAACCTACGATCATATTGTTATATCAACATCCAATGGTGACTTCTTTGCAATATTGGAGAGTTATAATGCTCTTGTTGTAATCTATTCACGTATTAATCACGTTACAAAACGGGCGAAAATAAACATGTTAAGCGGCATGGTTACCGCAACGACCCGAGAAGAAGTCAGTGAAAGTCCAGTAGGTGCCCGAATTTCAGTCAGACGGTTTTATCAAGTGAAGTATTCGTACCAATTGTAAACTTCAATCTTTCACCCCATTTATTTAAAGAAAACGTAAAACTAAAATATACTGTTTGCGATGCGAAGTCGAATCAAAATGTTTCGTGTAACTGATAATAATATTAAAAAGAACGTATGTTATGATCCTCGAAGTTTCAATCTTTTGTCTGAACCTCAAATGCTCTAAAAACACGAAAAATAGGGTGATTTTCTACAAAATTAAGGGAACAATGAGGTACAGAAATTCCTCTGAATAAAATTATTGCTGACGCCTTATTAAATTCAATATGAAACGCTATTTCTAAGATTTCAGGCTGATGAAATATTGGTTGTAGTTATAGTCAAAAATATTTTCCTAGATTATTTGTCTAACAATTTTAATTGTGGCATTGTTCTATTTTCATCATAAATAATATTTGAAACCCTAAAATCCCCCAGGTATTCGTTTTTGAGGCATGCCAGTGCATCACTTTCACAAAGTATGTGATGAGCTATCTTTCAACTACAAGGGCTGTCTTTCATACCTGGGCTTGAAATTTTGAAAATTCGACTCGAATCGTATAAATAAAGTATAACTTCAAAACTACACACCTGATGACTAAAATGTTCAAACAAAACATGTTTATAACTCTATTACCTATCAAAATGATAATGAGTATTGTGACGGTAGGGCTGACCGTTATCAAGATATGGGCGCAACGCGCTGCCCCGCAGCGCAAGGTGAACACCTGTGCAGCTCTCAGCTTACCTGTATCGGTTACCCAGAACCCACCACGTGGAGGTGGCTGCACGATGGATCCCTCTCAATCCCAACCCAACTAACTAACCATATGCTGGGCTTGCTTCAGTCTAATGCGAAGTCAAATTAAGTGGTGAAATCTTTTTTTGCGCTGAATTTTGGTAATCTTAGTCTAGATTTTATTGTGGATCTTATATGAGCATCCCGTGACTCGGGGCTACATACTGATTTAGATGCTTCCGTCACCAGCTTAACTTTTCTCTTCACAGCCAAGGTATGGGAGGGAAATGCCGAAAATTCCCATTCCTTGATTGTGTCTTGGGATAAGGTTGTCATCAGTCGTACGTTCGAAATTCTGGGAAAAACAGGCAGCACCGTTAAGATAATGGGCTGCCAGTAAATCATATCATAGTAATTTGTTGTTTTAAAATTGAGCTGTTACACAACATTGTAACTAACAGTTCCTTTTGCAGGTCCAGTCTCCGGCGCCCTGGCTGCCAGAAGACGGTCGAGTGCCAACTTTCTCACTACGGACCGTTAGTCTGTCATCATGCTCAACAGGATGTTTTCAGCAAAAGCAAAGTAATTTTGCTGAATAGATGCATCGACTATTTTGCGCAGATTGGCAGATAAGTAGCGTGTCCTTTGAATTGCGTCAAAAATATGCCTATATCCATCTTTGATTGAACTGTGAAACCTAATTGTGAACCACAAAGGTGAGTGAACTGTAAGTATGTATTTGACAATGGATTTGAACTTTTCTGTCGGTTCAGCTCTTGACAAGTATGACATTAAAATTCTGGTTGCACATGTTAGCCATCGAGATTTGCAGAGGGTGCCTGGATACAGCTTGGATACATCATCTGAGAAGTGGCCTAAAATAATAGCCTCATATATCTTGTGAAGGTAAGCCTGGTTTGTGCTTCGTTTTGTAGAATCTATTACATCGACAGGTAATTGAGATGATGCGAAACTGACAAATTAAGCTACAGGCAACTACTCGCACTCTGAGAGCTGCGAACCTATCGGGCATGTGTGAATATTTAGACTAGATGGAACAACATCAATGTGCTCGAAAAGAGCACGATATGGGAGCTTATTGGAGTGAAGAAGACACACCACTCACTGAAGGGGCCTATTTAACTTTACTTCAATTTTACGAATAACTCCTCACTCCCAGCCGGTATTCACATTAGTTCCATCTGCACCGGCAACTTGAAGGTCTTGCAGATCCACACAATTGGTTTCAAGTTGGTTCATTATAGCCTGACATTCAGCATCGGCTGTGCCGGAACCAGGGATAACTCAGGGGTACCAGGGGTACTCTTCTTATCTCAGCCCTAGGCTTTTTCCCATAGATTCCAGTAACTGTTCTCAAGGAGTATTTAGAGCCGTTTGTGTACCAAAACAGATTTCCTAAGGATAGGAGACGCTCCTTCAGCGTGGTGAAGGTTTATCTGTGTGAAATCCAGACTCTAAGGGGGAAATCTAGTGTCCATTTCAACTTCCATTGTTCCCCTTCACCTTCTGCGAAGCCAAATCCGGAGCTCTGTCTACGGGTGTAACTTTGTTTTTTGAGAGGATCCTTATATTGTTTCTTTCCAACTAATAGTGAGGCCTGTAGTCGATCTTCTTGAGACTCTCGACCACTCCTGGCTCTGCAATTATTACAAGTTGGGTATTATGACTACACGCCTTGACATCGATAACC
>CAKNYM010009692.1:0-10805 GCA_932195095.1 Andricus curvator | reverse complement strand
GCAAGTCAATTTTTTAAGGCCAGCTGGCTAAAAAATAAACGTTTATCCCCCCTCTATAAGCATGGAAAACGTGAAAAATAGATAAGTTTAATAAGACGACGCAATTGTGTAACATTTTTAACTCTATTAAAACAATAAGAAGGGCATATCGAGAAATTGTTAACGTGAACTAATCTGTTTTCATCATCAAATTATCTTCTTCTGATTGTTTGCACAAAGTTAAGAAAAATGAGAATTTCGTCATATAAAATTACTCAATGCGATGTAAATTAACTATGAATATGCAAGGTCCTCATGCGCTACTTTTTAACAGAATTCTGTTTTTGATTTTCAAAAATTTTTACAATTATATATTTTTCTAGTTTTCCATAGAAAATTCAAATTATTCAAGCAAGCGTGGATTTATAAAAAATATATTGCCTAAAAAGCTTTGAAGAAATAATGGCTCGTACGAGAAAATGTCACGAGCGTAAAAAGTTGTATCTTGTATCACAGATTAATAAAAAATGGTTAGAAATAAATTCTGGTCATGAAGGGTTTTCATTCATGAAAATTGTTATAAACTATGAAGCAAGATAGTTTATGAAGAATAAACAATGTTATTAATGATAGGTATAGGTTTTGCAACAGTTTTAGGAAAAGTTATGACACTGGTTGTCCTGAATTATCTTTTATTAACAGATGAAATGTTTAGATGCTTTTTCCTTCTGAAAATTCAAGTTTTTCGACAATTCACAAAGGGTACGACTGCAAATATGTCAATTTTGTTGAGAAAATCATTTGTTTGTAACGATGTCATTTGCAACCGGTTTATACGCCAGAACAACTTCGAGAGGCAAAAAATGTGTATCCTTGCTCAGAGATACTAAGAATGGTTTTATAAACAATTGTTGTTGATAAATAATGAATTCTTAAAAGAATTGTTTTGACAAAAACTGCATTTTTTACCTTCAATTCTCAAACAACAACTTACATAACAAATTTTAAACAAAATATCTAAATCGCCAACCAAAGAGAGGACATATTGACTGAAATGATGAAGGTTCAACAACAACAAAAATGGATTTTTAACAAAGCAGTTTAACTTTCAAAGAATTACTTGACTGTTCAACTAAAATCATGAATCTTTAAGAACAATTATTGAAATTTTTAACAAAAGAGTTACAAAAATTATTCTCAATGAAACCAAAACGCATTTCTACCAAAAGAGATCAATTTTCAACAAAATACATAAATTTTGAAACAAATAGTTGAATTTGAAACTGAAAAATACGAATTTCGAATCAAATAATTAAATTTTCATTCAAAAAATAGAATTTTTAACCAAATGAGATAAGTTCCGTACCAAAAGTACTTGTATAATAGTAGACTCTTCAATCAAAAATGATTTACTTTTAACCATAAATATTTGGATTTTATTATTGGGTTTCTATTAATTCAATTCACATTTAAGCGAAAAAACGAGAAAAGGCGAAAGCGGGAAAAGGGGAAAGTTTCTTAAAAACAGAGGAAAAAAAGAAGTCTTCAAAAGGAGGGTATAGGAGGCATAGTGTGAAGTCTAAAATATAGTTGGGTAGTAACTTGTAACAAGGAACTAAGTTACTGAAAAGTTACGTTCTTTGTAACTTTCAAGGTAACTTCGCTAATTTTAAAAGTAAATTTGAAGTGACTATGTATTTTTTGAATAATATCTCCAGGTATTCCTATATACGGGCGGCGCCCTTCTTTCCTTACTCTTTAGAATTAAAGTAACCGGACAATTGGCGCGGGACTTCAGCCTCTTCGGTTATGGTCTATTGGTGTTTTGCTCAGGAGGATTCAAGGTAGGCTCCCTCTCTCTCTTCTTATACTTTTGAGTTCGTGTTTCCCCGACTTCTTCTTCTGGATTACACAAGAAAGAGGCCACTACATTCCTTGCGAATGTGGTTGCGCTTATATAGGTCAGACCAGTAGATACATTAATGTTAGGATAACGATCACAATTTTAATTGTTCAAAAACTCGAATTTTAAGCAACGAGAAAAATTACAGAAAACGAAATTTTAAGGGAATGTTTCACATAATTAAAAATAACAATACTGCTAATAAAATATCCGATACGGAAGTCCTTCGTGATATATATCACAATGTCATCGCTCTTACTAATCATAGATTCTACTAATAACTTAAATTTTCAAAAATACACGCGCGTGATATATATACTTAGTGATATATAACACAATTTCATCGCTCTTACGAATTCTAGATTTAAAAAATAATTTTAACTTTTAAAAATATACGCGCGTTTCCGTCGTTGGTCATGTGACCTCTCAGTTTGTGCTATAGGTTAACCTCTCTTCCTCTAATAACTGTCACCTACAAACATGTGTTGGCCCACCAAATTGTATATTTTTAAGTTTGTTAAAATAAGAGAAGGGTGAGGAACAATTAGTTCCTGAAAACTAAACATATTTAATTATATTTTTAACCATGGTTGTATAACTATACAGCACCTCGTTGATCGAGGGTAGATTTCTAACACTGGTCATTATGGTAAGGTTATGTTGTTTTAAGCATTATAATTCTTTTCGGTCGATTTTATATTTCTTATTTTCAACAAAATGTTTTTCTTGATAGCCTGAGATGATGGGCTTTTTATGACAACATCTATAAATTGTACTGAAGAGGTCCTTCCTTGAAGGACGAAAAGCTTTTACATGCTTTCTGTAAACTACGAAACGACCAGTATAGACCAGTGGAAATAGCCAATCAATTAACAAAAATTCCGAAGGTCTTCAAAAAAATTGTATATTTGTTTTTTCATGTGTTAAACATAAAATAAAATTTTGCAAAACGAGATCCGGTCAGCAAAATGTTTTGAAAAATTAATTTGCAAAATTTGCTCCCCATTGCTCCACGAAAATTCAAAACATTTTGCAAATCGTACTGAGTGATAATTAACTTAGTACTAACATCATGTTAGATTTGCAAACGGTTTACTAGGTGGCAACATTGATAATGATAAATAAACTTAATTTTTTTTTAATGATTTCCCAGATTAAATTCTCAAGGTGCTGCAAAAGGATTTTTCTTACTATTAAAGGGTTCCATATATTTTGTAACAGATTTACTTGTTTTTTTTAAATAGATAACACGATTTGGGACGAATACTACGATCCATTGCATTATATATAATTTTCGAGGTTTTTTTTAAGCTTTCTCGTTTCTTTAAATCAGTTTTCGAAAGGAATAAAATAAATGCCGGTCTAGGAAAAAGAGGAAAAATTTGAAAAAAAACGAGTAACAATATACAATTCAGGAATTGCGCGAAAATTTTTTGATAAGTGAATAATTTAAAAAAAAATAATTTTTATAAGGTAATCGGAGCATGATTAAAATTTTTTATTCATTCCCGCCATATAAATATTTAGTGTATTGCATATCGAAGAATTTCAATTAATTTTAATTAATTTCAATTTCACATTTGCAATTCTCGCAGGAATTTTATTAGTCGAATTTCAAAAAATGCAACATTAATTTAGAAAACGATAATTTGCGTTATGCATTCCGTTTTGTAAAGTATATAATAGTCTCTTCTCAATGAAGAGAAGCAGAAAAAACATTTTGCAAAACCTTTGGTATTTTCGCTGGAGAGTGATAAAAAAAAATAATTTGTTTATAATTGATAATGTTGCTAAGTTGTAAGCAGTTTGCAAATGTAATATGACGTTGGTAATAAGTTGTTTATCACTTAGTACGATTTGCAAAATGTTTGTAATTTTTGGCTAGTTTACAAAAGTAACTCATTTGTTTTATTGCAATTTTAATATTATTGCCGGCCGAGCAACGTTTTGCAAATTTGATAATTTTCAGATCTCGACATTTCTAAAATTTGATACCCAAAAACGCAGACATCCCAATTTTCGCTGGAATTTTAGGAGTCAGATTGCAAAACATTTAACAATAATTTAAAAAACGATGATTTGCCTCATGTATTTAGTTTTGCAAATCAGAAAATAGTCGCTTCTCAATGGGAAAAGGAAGAAACAACATTTTGCAAAATGTTTTGAATTTTCGTCGAGCAATGGGGGCAAATTTTGCAAATTAATTTTTTTAAACAAATTGTCGACCCGATCACGTTTTGAAAAATTTTATTTTATGTTCAACATATAAAAAAACAACTATGCAATTTTTTTGAAGACCTTCGGAATTTTTGTTAATTGACTCGATTTTTATGTTTGATTACACCGGCCTAGTAGAACAAAAAAATACAAGATCTACACATTTTGGCTTTAAAATTCATTTTTTTGTTGCAGATTCATTATTTTTATTTATTTATTTATTTTTTTATTATTTATTTTTATTCCATCGCTTAAACATTCAACTAGGTTGTTGAAAATTCGTTCTTTTTATTGGTGAAAATCAATTTTTTAACTAAAAATGTATCTATTTCATTTTTGTTAGAAAATTGATATTTTTTAGTTGAAAATTCATTTCTCGTTTTCTTCAGGTTGGAAATACAATAATTTTTGTAGAAAATGCATATTTTTGGGTTATAAAGTCAACTAATACTTTTTTATTGAGAATTGAATTTTTTATCGAAAATTGGTCCCTTTGGTTGAAAATTTAACTATTTTGTTGAAAATTCCTTTTTTCTGAGTTGATTTTCACCAAACAGGTTAATTTTTTACCAAAAAGTTAAATCGTCATAAAAATAGTTGAATTTTCGACCCAGTACCTGAATTTAAACAAAAAATATTATTTTTTTAGCAAACATTTTTTTTATCTAAGTGGTTTAACTTTATATCAAATTGTTGAAGCCTCAACCAAACCAAATTAATTTAGACCTAAACAGTTGCATTTTCAACCAAAAAGGATGAATTCTGAACCAAGAAGATTAATTTTCGACCAAAAAAGACGAATTTTCAACAAAATACATGAATCTGCAACAAGAAAAAATCAATTTTCAAAAAGGTGAATTTACAACTAACCTAATGAATCTTTGAACAAAAATGAATTTTCAACAAAAGAGTTTAACCCAAAAGATGTTTTTTTTTTTACCCGGGAGATTAATTTTCTAAAAATGCATTTTTTGAATTTTCAACCAAGGAGGTGAATCTTCAAAAAATAAGAATTTTTAAGAAACACGTTAAATTTGTAGCCAAAAAGATGAATTTTCTAGCAAAAAGAGCAATATCTAGCAATATTCTACTAAAAAGCACGAGTTTTTAAACAAATACATTAATTTTGAACAAAATTGTTAAATTTTAAAGCCAAAAGAATCTACAAAACGATTTATTTTTCAACCCAAAAATATGATTTTTTAACAAGAAAGTAAATTTTCTACCAAAAAGTTAAATTTTCATAAAGGTAGTTTAATTTTTAACAAAAAAATTAGTTTTCATAAAAATAGCTCAATTTCTAGCAAGAAAGTTCATTTTCATGAAATTACCTTAATTTTCAACCAAATTATTGAAGCCTCAAAACCAGATTAAGTTAGAACCAGCAGTTGCATTTTCAACCAAAAATGATGAATTCTCAACTAAGAATATTAATGTTCGACCAAAAAAGACAAATTGTTATATTGTTAGTGAAACAAATTAATTCTAAGAAGAAAATTCCTTTTTGGAAAAAGGACACAAGCTACAAGAACATTTTACTAAACAAAATTTGTCGCCTAAATTATATCAACAAATTTGCTCAAAACCACTTCACGCTACGATGTGTATTTCTGGTTTAAATTGTAAAAAAACAGCATTGAAAAAAATCAAATTTATTGGAAAACGACGCAAGTTGCAATAAAATGTTTAATAACAAAAATTTTTTTTTTTCTCATAGGATGCGCACTTTTTTCCAATCATAAAAACAAGACAATGAAAATACGTATCTTTCAATACCAATGCAGGTTATGAATTTTAATAATATAAATTTATTGAAATGATACATTTCTCAGGGTAGCTGAGAATAAAATTTAATGCAAAATAAGAAACAAATATTAAATTAATCATGATAAATAAAATGTGTACTTTATTTTGCAATATCTGAATAGGCTTCCAGACCGAGGTACATAAATAAATTTAATATACATTTGATAATAATGTAGAAAAGTTCAAATTTTGAACAAAATCGAGTGCAAAGCACGAGATACGTGATGAGGATGTGCTCGTTAAAGCCGAAGGAGCTTTAACATAAGAGAGTTCACAATATATGATAATAAATATATTATCGAGCGCCGAGCGCGAGGAGATGAATCTGCAACCAAAAAAGTGAAGTTTCAACAATGTTGTTTAACTTTCAACCAAGCAGCTAAATTTGTGACAAAAAAATGTCTTTAACAAAACGGTTGCATTTTCAACAAAATAATAAAATTTTCAACCAAACGAGGTAAATTTCGAGCTGAAAATATAACAGTAGACTTTTCAACCAAAAGAAAAATAAGAATTTTTTAAAATCTTTAAATTACAATGGATAATTGGACCTAAAATTAATTGTATATATTTTAACTACTACTTTTTTACACAGTACTGTTTTTTGATTAAAAAAAAAAATTCGTTTGTAATGTACTTTAAATAACTGTCAAGTTTGAAAATTTTCAATTTTGCAGAATTTGACATTGTTTTGTTCCATTTTTAAAAGATTCTAGGTTAAAAATGTTACAAGCTCAAGATTTTGGTATTTGAATATTAATGGTCAGAGAAAATCAAAAATTTTTCAGGGAAAAATGAGAGGATTTTGAAAATGTAGTTTTGCTGTAACCCTGATAAAATATTCATACTATTCATCTATTTGCCTTGTATTTTTTTTGCAGTTGCTTCATCCTGAAGATTATCTTTTAAGTTATAAATTTTATTATATCTTTTTTTTTTTTAAATTAAACTGTTTTGTTGAAAATTCGTCATTTTGGGTTGAAAATTCAACTATTTTCGTGGAAAATTTACCTTTTGATTAAAATTCATATTTTGTTTGAAAATTCAACTGTTTTGTTGATAATTCGTTTTTTATCAAAAATAATGTTCTTAACTAAAAATTTAACTATTTCATGATTGGTTCAACATTTATCTTCTTCACTTGAAAATTTGGCTATTTCGATGAAAATTAATCTTTTCGGTTGAAAATTAATTTTTTTGATTGAAAATTAGTGTTTTAATTAAAAATTAATTTTTTGAACTGAAAATTTAACTATTTCATTTTTTGTCCAAAATTCAGCTTTTATTTTATACATATTTAATCTCCTTCGTTGAAAATTCATCTGTTTGGTTGAAAACTTCAAAACTTAAGTATGTTGAAAATTCATCAATTTTATTGTAATTTTATCTTTGTTTGGTAGAAAATCCATCTTTTTGGGTTTTTGCGATTTTATTTTGGGTTTTTGTTTTTTTGGGATTCATTTCTTTGATTAGAAATTAGCTATTCCATTTTTGTTAGAAAATGTACTTTTTTTAGTTGAAAATTCATTTAGCGGTTTTTAGGTAGAAACAAAAATTCAATCATTTTTGTTGAAAATGTATATTTTTGGGCTGCGAAGTGAATATTTTTGCCAAAAATTCCTCTTTTTTGTTTAAAAATTAGTCTGTTTTAGTTAATGATTCGAATAATTTGTTAAAATCCATATTTTTTGGTTTAATTGAACTATTTTTGATTGAAAATTAAAATATTTTTTGTTATATACTAATTTTTTATAACAATTTATAATAATTCATTTAATTTGGTTAAACATTCACGTATTTTTCAGAAATTATTTTTTTTGGTAGAAGATTAATCTTGTTGTTTGAAAAATTATCTTTTATGGTTGAAAATTCAGCAACTTGGTTGCAAGTTAAACTACATCGTTAAAAATCCATTTTTTTACTGAAGATTCATCATTGTATTCCAAAATTCTTATCTTTGGTTGAAAATTCTTTTCTTTTTCCTTTTGCGAGGATTAACGTTCTTATCTTTAAATGTAAATATTTTAGTATTGGTTGAAAATTGCTCTCTTTTTGTTGAAAAATGAACGATTTGGTTGGAAATTAATGTATTATGTTTCAAATTTGTCTCTTTAGGTACCAAATTCATCATTTTGGTTGAAAATTTATCGGTTTTCGCAAAAAAATTTTCTTTTTTGATTTTAAATTCGACTTTCGAAAGATGGAACTACAGATGATTTTAACTGGTATTTAAAAAAATCTGTGGAAGGACCCAAATATGATTATTCAACTTAAAAAGACGTATTAAATAGACATCACGTCGTCATGCAAAAAAATGCTAAAAGAGAATAAATTATTTTCAACTAAAAAATATGAATTTTCAACCATACAGTTTAATTTTCATCTGAAAAGATGAATTTTGCAGCAATAAGATTAATTTTCCCCACCAAAAATACTAATTTTCAACAAAATACATTGATTTTTAACAAAATTGTTGAATTTTAAAGTCAAATTTCGAATCATCTACAAAACGGTTGAATTTTGAACCCAAACATATAATTTTTGAACGGAGTAGTTAATTTTTCACCAAAAAGTTGAATCTCCATAAAAATAGTTTAACTTTTAACCCAGTGTTTAAATTTAATCCAAAAATATGAAATTTAACAAAATTTTTTTTTAACTTAATAGTTTAAATTTATACCAAATTGTTGAAGCATTAACCAAACTAAATTAATTTAAACCCAAACAGTTGCATTTTTAACCAAAAGGGATGAATTTTAAACCAAGAAGATTAATTTTCTTCAACGAGTAAAGATCAATTTTCCACAACCACAAAAAAAAATAATTTTCAGCAAAATAGGTACATTTTCAACCAAACAAATGAATTTACAACTGAAATTATGAATCTTAAAAAATCAATTTTCAGAAGAAGAGTTCAACCCAAAAGATGATTTATTTACCCGGGAGATGAATTTTAAAAAAATGCAATAGTTGAGTTTTCAACCAAGAAGGTGAGTCTTAAAAAAATATTAATTTTTAATAAACTGGTTAAATTTTCAACTAAAATTATGAATTTCCTAGCAAGAAGATTAACTTTCTAAAAAAATACGTATTTTTAACGAAATACATGAATCTTCAATTAGAAAAGATCAATATTCAAAAAAAGAAAAAAAAGAATTTTCAACAAAATAGTTGCATTTCCAGCCCAATAGATTAATTTGCGACTAAAATGATGAATCTCAAAAAAAGAAATTTTCAACAAAAGAGTTCAACCTGAAAGATGAATTTTATACAGAAGATTAATTTTCTACAACAAAAAAAAAACGCTAACATTCAATAAAATACATTAATTTTTAACAAAATCTATGAATTTTAAAGTCAAAAGGACGAATTATCTACACAACGGCTGAATTTTCAACCCAAAAGTATTATTTTTTTTTTAAAAAGTTAATTTTCTACCAAAAAGTTAAATTTTCATCAAGATATATTGATTTTTAACAAAAAAGTGGAATTGTTACATTGTCAATGAAAAGCATTAATTCTCAACACAAAAAAGAATTTTCAACAAAATAGTTACATTTTCAACAAAAGAGATGCATTTTCGATTAAAATGATAATTTAAAATATGAATATTTATAAATATTTTGTTTCTTAATGTAAAAGTTGAATTTTTGACTTAGGAGATGAATCTGCAAAGAAAAAAATGCATTTTTAAGAAAGTATTTAGTACAACTTTCAACCAAGAAGCTGACTTTCAGACAAAGAAAGTGTCTGCAATAAAATAGTTGAATTTTCAACAAAATAATAAAATTTTCAACCAAATACCAGAATTTTTAACCAAACAAGATAAATTCAGAGTCAAAAATATAATAGTAAACTTTTCAACCAAAATTTGATTTGTCTTTTTGGGATCTATTAATTTAGTTTGCATTTAAGAGACAAAAACGAGAAAAAGGGGGGAAAAGATATTTTTCTTAAAAACAGAAAAAAAAAGATTCGATGAATCGAAATATTTCCTAATTCAAAAGTTGGAAACTAGTAGCTTGTTAAGAATAAAAATGATTTTGAACTGTATATTATACCATTAAGCCATTTCCCTTTCGGGGTAGGCGTGACTTGCTCGGTTGGAAAAATGGTTGAATTGGTGTAGATTATATAGGTATAAGTTAGATAGATATATAGGTGTAAAGTATGTAGGTATATAGGTGTTAGGTATATATGTTTTAGATTGATCTGGAATTCTCGTGTCATTTATTCAAATGACACGTTTATTCCGCAACACTGCTCCGACCCAGGTTGCTGATCAATCTCTCTAGCGATCACCCCAAGTGAAGAGCCTCACAAAATTGTTATATATGGTTCCCCACTTGGGCCCATTAGATTCCAAGGTCTTTGTTTCAGGCTTCATTCATTCTATTGTCACTCTGTTTACAAACTATTTGTCGCCACACTTTTCTGTTCTGGCATACTACTCTAGCTTCCTTCACGTCCATGCATTTTTTCATGCAAGCTCGTGTGTTTCTATGGCTTCTTACGTCTCTTTGGATTAATGTCTCATTTACCGATTCTAACCATTCTTTCGGCGGTCTACCTCTCGGCATTCTGCCATTTACTTTACCTTTGTACACTTGTTTGGTCAGTCGCTCATCTTTCATTCTTTCAAGATGACCGAACCATCTTAACTGATTTCTTTCCCATGTGTCAACTATTGTCTCTTTTGCACCGCATTCTTTGAGGATTGTCTCGTTTCGGACTTTATCCATCAGTGTTTTCCCACATATTATGCGCAGAGGTCTCATGCCGATCGCGTTAATTTTACTCCTGTCCTTTTCTTGACATGTCCATGTTTCGCTACCGTATAGTACAGTCGGTATGAATATAGAATTATGTATGGCCATTTTAGCTTTTTTTGATATGTTTT
>CAKNYM010009690.1:0-20279 GCA_932195095.1 Andricus curvator | reverse complement strand
TCAATGACGCATTACATTTTGCGTTGCAAAAGATTATATTCCAAACGTGTCGATTATAATGTAGAACGTTCTAGAACTAAAGGATAAAAAGGAAGATGAAAACAATTAGAATTAAAAAATATTTTAAGTCAATTGAATATATATATATATATATATATAAATAATAATATACAATACAGGTAAAAAAAAAGTGCCTAAAGGATTCCTTATGGTAGGTCATATGTTTGGGATCCTTATCGCTTTATTCTGGTATCGAGTAGCGAGCGAGGACTAGAGAGATAACGTCCAGACTTGTTTAGACGTTTTGATTTCAGAAGCATTCATGAATCGACAGTCTCAAGCTGCATATATTTCATTAGACTCTGCTTTCGTTCTCTAGAGATCAGTTCTGTTTACTGCTCACAAAAGTTCGCTTTCTTAGTCGAACTACAACGTTTGATAATATCATTTCTTTTTGCCATATGCTAGGTCCCGTCAACGTCTCGATGTTTTACATGAAATAAGATACTGCAAAACAATTTCGAGACTCAAGAGAGAGATAATACAGCGTGCATTTTATTCCAAGCTTTTTCACACGTGCTTTAACTTAAATATATTAAGAGTGCACTGTCCGACACTTATCGCTCCTTAAGAACACTTGATATGAGGTCACATGCCTTTTTTATTCACACATATATGCTAGTTTTTCAGCACCTTTTTCATCTCTTATTTAGAAAGGATAGTTTTGCATATTACACGTTGAAAATTTAAATTTATAAAAAAATAAGCTAAATACAAAATAAATATTATGAAATTTTCAATCATCCACTAAAGCTACTGTTTATAGAAATCAAGGATGATTTTGTTGCTTTCTGTCTAAATAATTTAATTCAAAGGCCAAAAATCTTCTGCAAACATCTTCAAAGTTATTTGTTATTTTCTGATGACGCATTACATTTTTCACTTCGCAAAACGTTATCTTTCAAACGTATCGAATATGATGTAGAACGTTTTAGAACTTTGTTACATCATTTAATGCAATACTTCAAATTATACTAGGCAATTTCTGGAAAGAATTTTTTCGTAAACAACTTGAAGGTTATTTTAATGACGTATTACATTTTTGCGTTGCAAAAATTATATCCCGAACGTATGGATTATAATGTAGAACGTTCTAGAACATTAAGACAAAAGAGGAAAATATATTACTAGACAAGGATAGCAAATGTGCATCTATAAAAGACGCGCTTCGCATATATTTCTCTCAGTTGTCATCCAGCATTTGAGAAATACACAAGCATAAAAAAGTCAAGTGAAGTGAACATTGATATAGTGATTTGAAATATTTTTTGAACTGTTTTCATACAACAGTACAGTTTTGTACACTTTAATATATACTTTTTTTTTGACTTTTTAAAAGTTAATTCTTATTATTAACATACATTCAGTGGAATATACGACACCTGGTGTTGAAAATCGGTTAGTGCTCCTTCTTATTATTTGAAATTTACACACAGTGCCATCCGTTGGAATATTTGTGAAATTGTTTGACTATAAAAGTCACTTCATAGCGAATTTTTTTCCAGTTGTCCTCTAACCATCCTGTGAGTATAATATTCAAAAAATGGAATCATTGGACTGTAAGAAGGTTGTCCAGATTTACGATGATGCATATGACATTTTGAATGAAAATGCAACAGCTTCGGAGATCTTATACTGGAAGCATCAGTGCACCCAGGATATTCGAAGGCTCAATAAAATTTTGCGTCAGGGGAACCAAAATTTATCTTTGGGTAAAAAAAATAAACTACAAGCAACTATTGGCCTACTGACATCCAAGAATAGATTATTCACAAAGCTACAGAAGAGTGGAACTGGTGTGAACGAGGGTTTGGACAGGAAAGGAGACAGGATCAGATGGCAGGATCTGGAGTCTGCATTTAAGAGTCGAGTGAGAACAGGTTTGGTTGTAAATTTAACCCACAAAGATTTAGATACTTTTCTCGAAGATTCAAAAACAATGATAACTTGTAGATTAAAAAACGCTTTGAAAAGTTTCGTTGCAGGTTTAAAAACAAATGTTATTCTAGCTGCAAAATTCAGTGCTATAGAAAACGGTCAGGAAATTGAAGAGCTTAAATTTTTTAATACTAAAAACGAACTTATTTTACAATCAACTGAAATAAATGAATGGTTTGAAAGTAAAGTCAGAGAGCAACTTTTGATTAAAGTAGAGGATTTCCAGCAAACAAAATCTGGATGGAAATTGAAAGAAATTATAAATTTAAATGTAAATATAAATAAGTATGCACCTTTTACAGTAGGCTCATCAACTTTTGTGAGTTTACCGAAATTTATTAGAGACAAAAGAGCAGTTGTAAATGTTGAGAACAATGACGAATACTGTTTTCTCTGGTCGGTAATGGCCGCCCTTTGCCCTGCTGACAAGAAGACAGATCGCATGACTTCCTATCCTCATTTTGATACACTTTTGAAACATGATGGAATCAGTTTTCCCATCACTTTTGAAAATATCAAAAAATTTGAAAAAATAAATGAACTGCGCATAAATGTTTATGGTGTAGAACATGAAGAAAATAGGAAAAAAGATGAGATTGTTCCTCTGTATATAAGTAATGAAAAATCGAGGTGTCCTACAATTCACTTGTTAATGCTTGAAAATACTGATTTTGATGACAGCGAAAGTAATCCAGTGTATCACTTCGCATGGATTAAAAATCTATCTCGACTCATAAAATCACAGTTTACAAAAGAAAATCGTCGCGCATGGTTCTGTGATAGGTGCTTGTGTCATTTCAAATTTGAAAAATCTCTAATAAAACACAGAGTTGATTGTGAAAATTTGAATAACTGTAGAGTCATACTTCCAACAGAGAAGGAAGGTGGGAACATATTAAAATTTAAAAATCATAGATACAAGGAAAATGTACCATTTGCTGTATACGCAGACATCGAATGTTTGCTGGAACCAGTTACAAATTCTCAAATAGATCAAGCAGCGTATCAAAAGCATATCCCCACAAGTGTTGCATATTATACAAAGTGCAGTTTCGATGATTCAACTTCAGAACCTAAAGTTTATCGGGAAAAAGACTGTATTCAATGGTTTATAAACGAATTAAAAGATTTAGCAATTAAAGTGAATTCTCGTTTTCAAAATCCAGTACCAATGGAAAAATTAACATCGAAGCAAAAACAAGATTTTCTAAATGCTAAAGTATGTCACATTTGCGAAAAAGAATTTAAGAAAGATGATGTGAAACATCGTGACCACTGTCACTTCACAGGTAAGTACCGTGGTCCAGCACACGGAAGCTGCAACATCAATTACAAAGACTCTCATGTAATTCCAGTAGTTTTCCATAATTTATCTGGCTACGACTCACACTTTTTTATCAAAGAGTTAGCCAAAAGTTTTGAGGGACATGTCTCTTTACTGCCAATCAATAAGGAAAAATATATCTCATTTACAAAAGATGTTCCAGATACTAAAGTCAAACTTAGATTTATCGATTCTTTCCGATTTATGCCAAGTAGTCTAGAGAAATTGGCCTCATATCTCAATGACAGTGAAAAAACAATTACGAGAAAATTTTGCAAAAATGACAGTGAATTCAATCTATTAACGAGAAAAGGTGTATTCCCATATGATTACATTGACAGCTGGCAAAAATTGGAAGAAGAGAGTCTACCTCCAAAAGAGGCATTCTATTCAAAATTAAACGATTGCCACATTTCCGATGAAGATTACCAACATGCGTGTAAAGTGTGGGAAACTTTTAATTTGCAAACTTTAGGGCAGTATTCAGATTTGTACCTCAAAACCGATGTACTGCTTTTAGCAGACATTTTCGAAAACTTTAGAAAAACTTGTTTTGCAACATATAAATTAGACCCTTTGCACTATTACACAGCACCGGGACTTTCTTTTGATGCAATGCTAAAATACACAGGAATTGAACTACATTTACTAACTGATGTAGAAATGTTACTATTAATTCAGAAAGCAATCAGAGGTGGTGTTTCACAATGCTCAAACAGGTTTGCAAAAGCAAACAATCGATTTATGGGAGAAGATTTTAATCCATTCGATCCCGAGTCATACATTTTTTACTTTGACGTCAACAATCAGTATGGTAAAGCTATGAGTGAACATTTGCCATATCAAGATTTTGAATGGTTTGAAAATTTTGAGAATAATCCAAATTTTTTCAATGTGCCTGATGATTCACCTGAAGGTTATATTCTTGAAGTAGATCTAGAGTACCCAGAAGAGCTTCACGATTTTCACAAGGACCTTCCATTATGCCCAGAACACTTTGTGCCTCCTGGTTCAAAATGTAAGATTCCAAAGTTAGTAACCAATTTGCTACCAAAGAAAAATTATGTACTACATTACCGAAATCTAAAAATGTACTTGAAATTAGGCATGAAACTAACGAAAATTCATCGTGTGCTAAAATTCAAACAAAAGGCATGGCTAAAAGACTATATCGATTTAAATACAGAACATAGAAAAAGAGCGAACAACGAATTTGAAAAGAATTTCTATAAATTAATGAACAATTCCGTCTTTGGAAAGACTATGGAAAACGTCAGGAAGCACAAAGATGTTAGGCTTGTGACAAAATGGGAGGGGAGATATGGTGCAAAAGCTCTAATTGCCAAACCAAATTTCCACAGTTGTACCATATTTGATGAGGATATGGTAATCATTGAAATGAATAAAACGAAAATTTTCTTCAATAAACCCATCTATATTGGATTCACGGTTCTTGATATATCCAAAATAATCACGTACGATTTTCATTATAACTATATTCTACCAAATTTTGGAAATTGTGCAAAATTACTATATACAGACACAGACAGTCTCATCTATCATTTCACTGTTCCCAACTTTTACGACTACATTAAACGGGATATTCATAAATTTGACACGTCAGATTATCCTCCCGATAATGTTTACGGAATTCCTCTAAAAAATAAAAAAGTATTAGGTCTCATGAAGGATGAATGCAACGGCGAAATAATGACTGAATTTGTGGGCTTGAGATCGAAATTGTATGCATATAAGGTTTTGGGTGAAGATGAAAAAAAGAGGGCTAAGGGTATCAAAGGATCAACATTAAAAACCATAACATTCGACGATTATAAGCAGACTCTCACATCTTGTCAAAATCTGATTAAAACTCAACACCTAATCCGAAGCCGAAAACACGAGGTTCACTCAATCATCCAAGATAAGATTGCTCTCAGCTGGCATGACGATAAAAGAATGCTGCTCCCTGGTACCACTGACACTCTTCCATGGGGATATAAACATACAGTCTCTGAACCCATGGAAGTCGATGCATCCAATGTATAAAGTAATGAGTAATATGTAGTATTTGTATATATATGTATATGTAGTATTTGTATATACCTATGTACATTGTTACTGTACGCTACGGAAAATTGTATATATGTATAGAAATAAGCATGGTGATAAAACATGATAAGTGATGTGGATATATGAGTGAGAGAGATAGAGATATATCGATGAGAGAGATCTAAGTATATGTACTGTATATAGCCTTTGATGTAACAGATATAGTCTACAGTGAATGGAATGAATCATCTTTATAATATGTATAAATTGTATATATATGTGAATTAGAAGGAATCGAAAAAAAAAACTGTACAATTGTTTGTGAAATACAAGTTATTTCAAATAAAGAACAGAAAATTAATTGAATCTAAATTGGTGTTTTTTATTTAATGAAACCTGAAAAATCGTTTTCTCAAACTGCTGTAGCTATCGGATGCAACCTGATCCAGCAGACGTAATCTCTCAATGCCGAGGACGATGCCAGCGATGTTCACTGACCTAACCATTTGCTTATCTACTATTCGCACTTATTATTATAAGGACAAGGAACTCGGAAAAAACAACACACAAGTTTCTTTTCATTTTTTGCTTTTTTATTTATTTCCAAAAAAGCCAGTACATTATACTTAAAAATAAGTAGACTATAAATTAAATATGTAGAAAAATATTTTCTTATCTCTACAAATTAAAAACTAATCTAACAGAACTGTTCCAAAGACATCCAGTTTTTCAATAAAAGTACATTTTCAATTGCGCAATTAGAGTAATTTTCATACATATGATGAGTACATTTAATATCATTAATTCGAAACATCTCACGCAATCCCTGTAGCGAGGGACATTCCAAATCAAGCATATCAACAATTTCACACGATATTTCCACAAATTGTTGCAGCCAATTCTTTTTTTCCAATCCTTTCACATACATTTTTGTTGCATCTTTTAAAACGCTATCGAGTATTACAGGTACTAGAGAATAGGGCAAATCACCAGAATTCCAAAGTATTCCATGATGTTTCCGCTCTGCCCAAATGTTTATAGACTTATATTTTGGTGGAACGTTGTTCCACTTGCAGGGTGGTTGAAAGAGAAAAGAATATGGCTTTTTGACTGTCTCATCATAGATTGGTAATATAGACAATTCTTTCAAGACAAATTTATTGATTGGTAACTTGAAACCCTGCATATCCACAATGTACTGCATCTTGAATGCAACTAAACTATTTGTTCGTGCTTACAGCAGTTTTATACCAACTTTTTCACCACACCACTTATTGGCTTATACTCAACTATACGATCATGCAAAATTAAGCAATATGCTGACGTTTGAGCGGGAAAATTTTCACTAGTTTCAAATTCCAAACGAACGTCAACTGGACCGTATTTCAGTGACTCATTTTGTTTAGAACAGTCAATTACTACTAGAGGTGCATACTGTATAAATTCTCCCCTCGATAGCAATGGTTGCGGTTCTTTACCATAGTAATTAGCTTGAAAGTTTGTATACATTTCATAAAGAAGAGCGTACTGATTTCGATTAATATCAAGATTCAAATTACTATAAGGATAACACTGATCATTCAAAAGTAGTTTGACATTAGTCAGATTGCAATGATCAAAGTTGCTAGAACTTTTAATAGTATTATTTTTTCTGTTTGTTTGAAATCCAAGTATGACAAATCTCGGTTTTTCCAATTGTGTTGAGGTTTTTACTGTCCAAACATGGTTTGAAGTAGTTGGAAGTAGAGGATATTCATACAGTTCCCAAGTTCGAAAACTTATTGGAATAGGTGGATCTTTTTCAATATATTTTAGCAACTGAAATTTTCGTGAATCTGACAGTCTAACGCTAGGCAATAACCACTCTATTTTATTAATTTCAATTTTATACTGCTCAATGGGGGCTGCTTGCAAGATGGCATTTGCATCACTTTTCGATCTTGTCAAAATAAGTTCATGCTTAGCATTGACAATGATTTTGTGATAATCTTCAGCAAAACCAAATATCATGTTAAGCGGTATGGCTACATCAAAGTAACCAGTAGCGATGGTTAGTGATTGATTATTATCATTTATTTCAAGCCAACCAGTATTCTGTATGTAACGTGATTGCCCAGGATTTAGAGATACATAATTTTTCATGAGACTAGTGAGGCCAACGTTTTTATTTCTATCAATTTCTATTGCATTGATTTCGTATCTTGCTTCTTCAAACAAATGACAGATGGCATTAGAAACTAAAACTGTGTTTGTCACTGGTGCTCCATCAGTTCTTACAATTCTTCCATGTACATGAAGTGAGCTTTTGCTTGGCAGGAGACAATGGTCCTGATTTTGAACAGCAATCCGAATTTCATCACTGTTGTTGAAGGTTGATGAGGCATAAGGCTGATGTGCATGAATTTCACAGTGTGCAATTGACTCATCAAAGATGATTGGTGCTTGAATATTTAAAATTTCCCCCTCCATGACAAATTATCAAACGTTGATAGACAAATTTACAGATGCAGGTGCAAAAAATCTTGAATCTCTTTATTCTCTTCTTCTTTTGGGCTTCAGACCTTGACTTTTTAGGAAGAGGACGCTTTGAGGTGTTAACCCTTTGACTGCTCTTTGTCGACTGATTAGCTTGGGACATTGTGCTGGTTTATTATAGCCAAAGCCAATCTTTTTGTTGAAAACGATACCCATTATTAGAGAGACTTGATGTGTAGTCTAATTGTTATAACTTCTCCACGAAAATTAACCAAATGTCCGTCTTGATCAACTATACGGAGCTGTATATGATCTATTGTCTGCACGGCGACTGGCAGGTAAATGACATGAGATGGTACTTCCACTATCTTATATCCAGGTGGCACTACAGGAAAAAATTCATGAATAGTATGTACTTTCTGGCCATTAATGTATGCACCTGTAGTTATGCTACACTCAATACTCAAAGAATTCACTTTTATGATTGATACCGGTTGATCAGATTCATGAACTTGTTTAGCTTCTAGTCTGCGTGGAGAGAAACCCAGCAAATGGCCTATAGAATCTTTAGGTTCAAAATTTATATCGTGACTGCAATAAATTTCACTTTTTAAAGTATTATTGTTTGGTTTAACATGAATTTCAATGCCCTTTTTTACTAAGGCATTCTGTAAATAGCGCTTGATGTCACTTATTTCATAACTTCCTGTAGGTATTTCAATTATTTCATTACCCACGTAAAATTTATTTTGGCCAATGTCTACATTGGGTATCGAATTGAAAGTTAGAAATTCAACCAGTCCAAGTGCGTAATTTTTATAAGGAGACAACTCAATCGGTGGAAAATAGTGAGCTTCCAGGATTGGAGAAGTTCCCGATAATGTTAGTGTCAATGAATCATCCATGATGACAGCTAGCGTTCAACTGACTTGAAATTGCAAATATCAGCACTTATATAGATTAACCGTACTTTTAGAATTTAATTGATTGCATAGAAATTGCAAACATAAATGTCCACACACGAACGTATCGTAATTTTGATATCTCTCGTGATTATACTTTATGCTACCAACACCGAAATACTTGAAGAGATCCGAAGGTGGCCGAAGATTACCGAAGCTATCGAAATACATTATTTTATCATCAATCTTTTTATAAGCACACCAATGTGTTCCTGGTCCTTTTTTATCATCAAGATTAACAATAGCACATTCATATTTACGTGGTCCACCTTTTGGTAATCCATTTCGCATAAAAACACCTCGAAAATACGGAATCTTCAAAGATTTTGCAAATTTAAGTAAATCTGCATCAGTTAAGGCTCGATGAGGTAGCTTCACTTTGAGTTTTTTGACTTGCATTTAAGTCCTGCTCCTTGTTTATATGGCTTTAGATGAAGCCCTAATCCTTGTCTATATGGCTTCAAGTAAAGACCTTTTCCTAAAGAAATAGCTTCCATCGCTTCATTATGCCGTTTATTCTCTGAAAGTTTTTGTTTTGCCGAATTTGCATCATTCACAGCTTTAGCTATTCCTGCAGCTCCACCAGCTAGCGCCCCGGCAGCACTGAGACCCGCAAAAACGGGTATGAGAAAGGGTAAAATTCCTCCTACTTTGGCCGGTACAGGTAGAATACGAGGCTTATTCACATTTCTTCTTCCACCAGCCTTCATGACAGCTGCGCGTGCGCCTCTGAGTGCAGATTTAATGGCAGTTTGCGCATTATTACTTGAAACCATTGACTTTTTAGCTGCAGCGACAATTTTTCTCAGTGTAGTGCTAGGTTTTTTATTCTTAAGACCCATCCCCAATTTTGACTTCATCTTCATTGCGTTTGTTATTCCCCAAGCAGCCGCCTTTTCACCTATGCCTGCGTCCTGAGCCAAGACACGTTTCCAAGCCTTCTCAGCTAGTACACTGTCAGCTGAGTTTCTGGCCTCTATATTTTCTCTATTTTGTGAGTAGGCTATATCGTGCTCTTTGCAAGCTTCGTCCAGTGGATTGATTCCTGGATCACCTCGTGCTAATCGTTTTGCTAGTTTAGTACCTGGTCCACAGTACTGGTAACCCGGCAAGTGCAACTCAAATGGTAAATTGTTGATGATTCTGTTGAGCAAACCTCTCCCACGTCTTGCCTGCTTCACGGTTCGTTTACAACTGACTCGTTTGCCTCTGTGAACGATCATATCTATGCAAGGGATACTTTCAGACTGAAGGGCCAACCTATATAACCAGGATATTTATAGGCTTTCCAGTCAGTCTTTGTCAAGATGCAGTTTGAAGCACAACCTGTGAAACTACCTATCCAGAATTTTGATTCGCTTGTTCAAAACGAGAATAGGGAAAAACGACATGGGCATTTGCTGCCAAACAGTGTACGAGCAATATTCTGTGGACCTTCCAACTGTGGAAAGACAAATGCTTTGCTGGCTCTACTGATACATCCAAATGGACTCAGATTTGAAAATATTTACATCTACTCAAAATCGCTAAAACAGCCAAAGTATGAATTTTTGGAAAAAGTCCTTCAATCTGTAGATGACGTTGAGTATTATCCTTTCAATGAGCATGAAGAGGTTATAATGCCCAGTGAAGCGAAACCAAATTCAGTCATTGTATTCGATGACGTGGCTTGTGAGAAACAAGATAATATGAGAGCATTTTTTTCCATGGGTAGACACAAGGATGTCGACTGTTTTTACTTGAGCCAGACATATGCACATATTCCTAAACATCTTGTACGCGATAATGTTAATTTACTTGTTGTATTCAAGCAGGATGACATGAATCTAAAGCATATTTATGACGATCATGTGAATACTGATATGACTTATTTGCAATTTAAGCATATGTGTTTAGCTTGCTGGAATCAAGAGAAGTATGGATTCGTTGTAATTGACAAGGATAGGAATCTTAACCAAGGTAGATATAGGAAAGGTTTTGATTGTTTTATAAATCTTGAAAAGTAATATATACATATGTTGTGATCAATATAGAAACAGTCGCACCTTAGACGTTGATATATCAACATGTCTTCACGTGAAGAGAATTTTCAAAAGCAAAAAGATATTTTGCGTCAAATTGCTAGAGCTAGCGAATCAATTCGACGAAAGCATAGGTTAATAAAGTTGGGCAAAGAAACAGTTGAGCGCACATTAAGCGACACTTTTAAACCCATTGTTAATCCACTAGAGAAAATTGTTGGTGGTCTCAAGAATATGAAAAAAGTTGAGCCAATTAAAAAGAGAGAAGACGAGGCGGCAAAGAGTAAAGTTGAAGAAAGTATTGATGATGATTTGTCATATAAATCAATTTATGATGAAGCAAACGAGACTGATGAAGCAGACGGGACTGAAGATTCCAGTAACTTGGAGCAGTCAGCTCGTAGTGAAGCGGAAAATGTCTCAGAAATACCTACATCTTCATGGATTGATGATGATGCAAACAAGTATCTCATATTGTTGGGTGAAAGAAGTAGAGAACTTGATAATGTGTATGGAGTCAGAAAATTAACGAGAGATAGATTAATGATTGGAGATTCTCCGATTAATTTCAGCCAGAACTATATTCATGTGGGTAATTTGAATTTTCCCAAAAGTAAAGGCTTGCTTGAACTTTTATTCAAAAAAGCTCCCGAAGAGCCCTCTATCACACCCAGTGATCTTGAAAATTATAAGCAAATTATCATTGCAACAAACGCGTATAAAAAGAATTATAAACAAGATGGTGAAATTCGTGACAATAAAACCATTAAATATAAAAATTTTATAAAGAAATTGATTCCTGCAACCAAAAATACAGAGAGACGGAGTAAAAACAGGAAATCATTATCAGGTAAAGGTATGATCCCGCAACACATGATTGCTAGACAGGGCAGTCTGATGGACTACATTTACTGGGATGACCCGAATGAATTGGTAGATCGATTACGCTTACTGCTAGCATCTCAAGCAGCTGGAAATCCAAGTCATTCAAATGAAATTATATCAATTATTGAAGAGCTGCGAGAAGCTGGAATTATATATTAATGAGTGTTTTATCAAGATTTTCGCCATTTGCAAGATGAGCATCGATGTATTCGGACGTCATTCCAAGCGAGCAGAGAGTACAAGTCGTGGCCCACCTGGACTCGGCTTCAAAGTCACATCTGAAGGAGATTATGACATTAATAATAAAAGGCTGTGTAAAGTGGCTGATGCTCAAGAGCAGAATGATGCTGTTAATCTGAATATGGTGCAAAATATGATACGGCGTGAACTTCAGACTATCTACGATGTTATAGCTTCCTTGCGAACTGAAGTAGTCAACAATAATATGATGATTGAAAGTTTGGAAAATTCCACAGATAAACATTTTAAAAATGGGAAAATTGATGTTGAATCAATTCAAAAACTGGTGTATCGGAATTCAGAGCTCATTAGTCAAGTAGACACTAGACTGAACGCACTCAAAAATGGACGTTGAGAAGCAGCAGTTGGTGAAGGAGCTGCACAAGCCGGCTAGAAGAAATTACCAACGTCGACATTTCGATATCCGTGGCATTGATGAGACCTGGCAAGCTGATCTGGTTGAAATGCAACCATATGAGAGAGTAAACAAAGGATTCAAGTACATCTTAACTGTAATTGACATATTTTCGAAATTTGCTTGGGCTGTTCCCGTTAAATCGAAGAAGGGCGAAGATGTAGCTGCAGCCATGGAATCTGTACTTGATAAAGGACGCGTACCAAAAAATTTACATGTTGATAGAGGTAAAGAATTTTACAACTCGCATTTTGAAAATCTTATGAAGCGATATAAGATAAATTTGTACTCGACATTTAGTAATTTAAAAGCATCAATTTGCGAGCGATTTAATCGTACGTTAAAAAATAAAATGTGGATGCAATTTAGCTTGCAGGGTAATTATAAGTGGATAGATATTTTGAAAGATTTAATTTTGTCTTACAACGATGCTAAACATCAGACTATTAGAATGAGGCCAAACGAAGTTACTAAGCAAAATGAGAAAAAATTGTTGTTCGATGTTTACAAAAAAGATGGCAGTGTGAAACAAGCAGTTAACAAAACGAAATTTAAAGTTGGTGATAGAGTACGTATAAGTAAGTTTAAGCATGTTTTTGAGAAAGGCTACACACCGAATTGGACAACTGAAATATTTATCATAAGTCATGTTAAGAATACCGAACCTGTGACGTATATGCTTAAAGATTATCAAGATAAAGCTATTGCAGGTAGTTTTTATGAACAAGAACTTGGCAAAGTTAGGCATCCAGACATTTATCTTGTGGAAAAAGTACTGAAAAAGCGGGGAAATAAGCTATTTGTAAAATGGCTAGGTTTCGACGACTCTCACAATAGTTGGATAGATAAATCTAGTTTATAAGTATCTTTTGTATTAATATTAAGTTTTTCTGAATAAAGTTGATTATTTTCAAACATATATATCTCTATTTTCTTACACATCTACCTACCCTTAATCTAGTAAATGAAAAGGCGAATTTGGTTCAAATTATATATTTATTCAGATTCTCATACTAATAAAATACATAGAAATTTTAATGTATAAAGGTACCATTCACACATCTGAGTTCTGGTAATTTCTCAATCACTTCTTCACACACATTTTGATTGTAGAATGTAATCATTTCAAGAAACATAATTTCAAATCGCATGAGATTAGTGAATATAAGTTTTTTCATTGCCTTATTCTTTAAACTTGTATAATTTTTTTGTATATAAGATTTTACACTTTTCACACAAGGTGATTTCACATTGCGCCAAACACCTTCAGCGATGGTTTCAATGATGACATCCTTTGTACGTTGAAACGGCATAAGACTCTGTTCCAGAAGATACCGGTCGATACAAAGACTGACTTCCCTGAGAACAGCAAACGTTGTTTCTCGTAGTACAAACGGATAATATTTTTCAGTTTCTTGATTCTGCTCCAAAGCCACTATATAATCTCCAAAAGATGTAGTCATGTGTATACGGAAATTTCCACAGTCGATGCATTGCAGCTTCTCTTGGCCATCAAAGAACAGTGAAATGAGGTTGAAGTAACTTTTGAATAATTTCCACTCTTCAAGATTAAGGGTTATACTTGCACGAGGGTGACTGGCTAGCAGTTTCACTGATGAGACGATCTTTCCGTCTTTTTTAAACTCAGCACCGATGATAATTTGCTTTGTGAATGATGAATTCAGATTGTATGTGGTGGAATGTAGCATTTGATTTCGAGGTGTATAAGGCATGTTGATCTCACTGAAGGCTTTCAGGCACTGAGCGATAATTGAAAACCGCACACTTTATGTATTTTTCTTCAGAAATTCGATGGAATTGTAACATCCACCCAAATACCGCATGCCTAGATCACCATCTTCACATGATTTTTTCATTCCCAACAGCAGATTTTCATCTTCATTAAGCAGATTGACCATCCTCGCTGGTAGAAAAACGGTAAATTTGTTCTCCACAGTGACTATGAACCGCACTCCAAACTGTGTTGTTGCTTTCTTGATTTTTGTGATTTCGTAGTTTTTATTGAGCTCTAGGTCCTTGAGCTTCTTGGTTGGTAGGAAATCGTTGTTGACAGCGATTTTGTTTAGTTTGGAGAAATCCATCTTCACTCTTTAATATTCACTGTATTAAATTTTCTCGTTAGATTTTGTAAATCTGTTCGCACTTGTATCGCTTGTTTTAGTTCTCGAATGTTCTTCAGAAATAAGTTTAAACGACTTTTCAGCTCTTGTCGCTTTTCTTCTTCACAATCTGACATCTGCCCACAAACTGATGAAAGAGAAGAACTGGCCTCCTTTTATAGACGCTTACCCCCTCTACCAAATTTCAGAAGACTTTGCACAATATTGTCCGATATTGCATCATATGATGCAACAAAGTTCTGGAAGATTCTACATTATAATCGACCCGTTTGGAATATAATCTTTTGCAACGCAAAATGTAATGCGTCATTGAAAATAACCTTGAACTTGTTCACTAAAAAATGCTTTTCAGAAATTGCGCACTATAATTTGATACAGTCATGAAGAATGTTCTCTAATAGTAATATATCTACCTCTTTGGGTTATAGAAGGTTCCAGACTGCAGAAGAATGTTTCTCACGAATTATTTGCACACTAAATAATGGCAGGAATTTTTCAGTTGAATATGTTATCTATAAGGAAGCAATAATAAAATTTATAGAGAAAACAGGATGTCATGCATTGCCCTCGGTATCAAATTTCATCTATACACCTGCACCTTTTGGCTCATTAAATAAATATGTTATCTCTAAGGAAGCAATAAATCATCCTTGTTTTTCTTGCAATAACTATATGACGCAGTAGAAATTGCCAGGACAAAGCAAAATGTAACCTTGAATGGATTTACGCTACATTCTTCAGATAAGAAATAACCTTGAACCTATTGTTACATGAATTTAGCTGGCACAATTGCGCAATATTATCTGTGACGTCATCAAGGACCCACCGAGAATGTTCTAGAAGCTTAGCACGGACATGAACCACTACAGGTTAGAAGCTTCTCGATGTCGGTAAGGTAGGAATCTTGGGTTAGAACGCAGCCTACTTATCTACTTATATAATTAAGCTTTGTGTTAAAACAACTTGGGTTTTGCTAGTAGACATTTAACTCATTGATTATAGTGAGATGGTAACTATAGTTGGAGTTACATTTTTATGAATCATTTCCATAACCGCTTTTTCTGATGGTACTTGTACTGCTGGAAAATTTTACAAAATAGAACATTGTGCGCGCTACGCGCGCAATAATTACCCTTTCTTTAGAAAAAAAATTCGGTTCATTTTCCAACATTTTGTTTATTTTTATATCAAAATTTTATTTTTAACCTTCAAGATTAATAAAAATGTCCCATTATTTATGTTCATGATTAAACTGAGAAAAATTCCAGATTATTGTTAAATAACGGTCAAAATGGTATTTTTACAATAAATGAAAAATAACCATTGTTCCATATTTTCATTGCACTATTTACATTTAATAATAATTTTGAAAACCAAAGCTTACCAGAACCGGTTAATTTTTGCTAGTTCTATTAAAAATTATCATTTTTCAATATGAATACATCTTAGAAAAACAGAAAAATGTGGAATTTACAAGCTATTTAAGTAAGTTCTTGCTCAAATCATTCTGTCAATTTTTCATTATTTACAGGATTTTTGTCCCAATATATCTTGATTTGATAACTTCTTGATTCAAAAATCAACTATTCTTTTGAAATTTTTGTTGTAAATTGATTTTTGTAATTGAAAATTTAACTATTCCATGTTTTATTTAACATTTATATTGAAAATTGAGCTATTTGGTTGAAAATTTCTGTATTTTTTTGAAACTTTGTCTTTTATAGTAGAATATCTTAATCTTCATGATGACTAATTCACTTTTTTGTGGAAAATTAATTTATTTTGTTAAAAATTGATGTTTTTTTTTTTGTAGAAAATTAATCTTTTTGCTTAACAATTAATTTTTTGTCAGAAAATTCGATTTTTTTACGGAAAATTTAACTATTCTCTTTTTTGTCAAAAATTCATTTTTTTGGTAGAAAATTTAACTATTTTGTTGAAAATTGATCTATTTTGTTGAATTTTTTTTCTGGTACAAAATACTTTCTTTCAATTGAAAATTCAACTATTGGGTTTGAAATTCATTTTGTTTGTTGATTATTCATTATTTTAGTTAAACAAGAATTTTTTTGCTTACAAATTTAACTATTTTGTTGAAAATTCATTTTTGTTGTGCTGAAACTGAATTTTTTTCGATGAAAATGAATTTTTTTAATTTCTTCACTTGAAAATTCAGCTATTGAGTTGAAAAATTCTATAGTTTTTAACAAAATAAATAAATATTGAACCAAAATGGTGAATTAGTCACCAAAAAAATTAATATTCTGGACTAATTAACCTTTTTGGTTGAAAATTCCTTTACAAATTTGAAATTTGTTTCAAAATTCATGTATTTGAAAAAAATTAATATTCTTGGTTGATTGAAAATTATTTTTTTTTCAAATTAAAAATTAATTTTCCAACTGAAAATTTAACTATTATATTTTTTGTCGAAAATTTATATTTTTTGATAGACATTTAATCTTTTTGGTTGAAAATTAATTTATTTGGTTGAAAATGTATCTTTTTTTGGTAGAAAATTCATCTTTTGGGTTGAAGATTCATTTTTTTGGTTAAAGATTCATCATTTTAGTTAAAAGTAAGTTTCTTCACTTAAAAATTTAACTATTTTGTTAAAAATTATTTTATTTTTTTGTTGAAAATTAATTTTTTTACGGAAAATGTGGCTATTCCATTTTTGTTAGAAAATTGATTTTTTAAAGTTAAAAATTCCCTTCTTGTCTTTTTTTGGGTCGAAAATTCAATTATTTGTATGGAAAATGCCTATTTTTTATATGAAATTTCAACTTTTTGTGAAAAATTCATTTGTATTATTGTCTTGAATTTTTAAAAACTTTTCATTGGGTTAGTTTGAGTTCTTTGTAGTTATTAGTTTGTACAAATCTGTGACCAATTTCAAGATTATTCAAATTTTAGATAAAAAAAAGAATTGTAATCTGTTTACTGTTACCATTTTCAAATAAAACTCAAAATGTTAATTTTTTTGGTATTTAAGAATCTTTTTATTGGGTTAGTTCGAGTTGGTCGAAAACCAACCTTTCCTTCTGCAAAAACCTTAAAATTTACTTAGTTCTGACGTGCCTCTGACTGTTGTCGAGATAATTCAAAATTTTTATTTTTCCTATTTCGAAAATCTGTATACTGGATTACGTCGAGGTTGCCGAGGATCGAACCCTTTGGAACCCTGAAAATATTGTTAGTTTTCACGTATCTGTGACCCTTTTAGAGATAATTCAAAATTTTGGATTTTTTTTCGAATTTGGAATATTTGTTTACTGGTTTAGGTCGGGGTGACCGAGGACCATCCCCCTTTAGAAAATCCTGAAGATGTTGTCAGTTTCCGCGTATCTCTCACCGTTTCCGAGAAAACTCAAAATTTTGACTTTGTTTTGCATTTTGAAAACACTTTCTTTCCTTTCCCCTATGTTTAGAGTGACTAACAATGAATTATAACTAACTCGACTTATTTTTTATTGTATTCTTAATTTTCAACTATTTTATTAATTCATTGTAATAATTAATCTAGAAATTTTGACTTTTGAAATTTGTGCCTACTTGAATTATCGAGTTATCGACTCTTTTTTACATTATGGACTTATCGAATCTTGCTCCCGATTCTCGACAGCTGATTGGCTGATTATACTGTGACCCGCTGTGACTTATATTATATGTCAATGGCTAACTTAATTGACCAATAGGGTTTAGGGACTACGCATGAAGTTAGCCGAAATGCATGTACTTTTTATAATATGATTAATATTCTTTTATCAGGATCGGTATTATTTTACCAAGAGAACCGATTTTGCATAAGTGTTAAAGAGAGTAGCTTGAAATGAAAAGTAAAAAAATCATGTCTATCAGAAAATACGTTTCATGCTATCTAAGACACCCTGTATTATACATGTTAAACTAATCATGACTTTTGTTTTTGTTCCAGGTGAGTACTTGTATCCGAAGCTCCTGGTTTGTGTTCAGGTAAAAAAATTGGCTTTTTGATGAGGTAATTCATTTTTCATTGTTTCCACTTCTACTTTTTCATCGTAAAAGGGAACATTCTATTGAAAATTCATAAATATAAGTAAATAAAAAAATTCATACTAAAACTTAAAAGAGTCTCATAAAAGTTATTTTCATGTTTTGAATTTTACTTCAAGGATACAAAAGCTGTTTTTTTAACGTATTCTCGGTACTTCCTCTGTTATTTACGACCCCTTTTAAGCATAAAACGACCCCTTTTCTCGGATTCTTGTGAGAATAAAAGATGTATATTTGATGAATCGCAGCGATTTTTTGTGGAAGTACTGTGAAATAAAAAAGGAAGAAATGGAGACAGGAAAAGCGTTGTAAAGAGCCACTCGAATTCCAAAGCAACCATTGAATTGCGAGGCACCCTTGCTTATCCGCGTGCTCATGCCTGGAAGCCTGCGGCATGACTGCATATTATTTATTGCCACGCCATAACAGTCTGGGTAAAATAAATGACGCCCCATAACGCGAAAACTCTGTGACGTATCGGAAAACATATTTACTCAGGTACATCTTTCTCGGGATAGTTACGAATCCACTTCAGGAATGAAAGAGTCAGAAAAAGTTATTGGGTTCATCTAAGAAGCCAAGAACTCTGCAATACCCACAAACATAATTACCAATAATTCTGCACTGAAGGAGGAAAAATATTGCTGCGGCAAATAACGACCTCCAAGTTAAAGTAGATTCAGAAGTAAACAAGAATTTGAGAAATAAATATAAAAGATTTCTGCAAATATTATACTAATGAGTACTTCAACCAGAATTATGTTGTGAAAACAAATTTCTGTGCCAATTTTATTGTGGAGCTTTAACATTTTTGTCTTGGTGCTATTATTTATATTATTGCTTTTGAAGTAAGGCTTTTTGTATTTATTTATATTGCATAAAATTTTATAAATTATTTATAGTAAGTCTAAATTAAAAAAAAAAATTCCTCTTCTTCCCCGTTGAAAGTTAATTCTTTATAATTGAAAAGTCTATCATTATACTTTTTTCTTCAGATTCCATCTCTTTTAGTTAACAATTTTATAATTGGTTACAAATTTAATTTTTTTGTTGAAAACTCAACTATTTAGGTAGAAAATTCAACTTTTCGGTTGAAAATTAACTTTTTGATTAAAAATTCATATTTTTGGGTTAAAAATTTAAGTGCTTCGTGAGAAATCGTCTTTCTCGCTTGAAAATTATACAATGTGTTTGAAATTTTTTGTTTTAGTACTGTAAAATCTTTTTTACAACACTATCATGAAAATGGCGTGTTTTCGTACTTATGATCTGTGTGTAATGTGGCGCATTTCGAACGATGCGAATAAAGAACGTACGAAATGAGGAATGCTTACGAAAAGGCCTCTTTTCGTAAGCATTCCACATTTTCACAATAAGTGAAAGGAAGATAGTTAGATAAAGACGGAAATAGGTCGATGTTTTCAGCGACAACTGTAGCGCGCTCGTCTCGCGACATACCGTGCAGAAATATGTACGCTATAAAAACTAATCAGTACTTAAAATATTAAATTTTGTCTTTTCAAACTGATAACATTTTTTTATGAGTAAACTATAAACTTTTATTAGTAATTTGTAATAAAAAAGTAATTTTTCATTTATCTAATTTAAATTTTCCCGCAACTTTGACTTGAGCAACTATAGCGCACCTAGCGGCGGAGAGGCTACCGGCTTTTATAACCTTATTTCTGAATGCTGTCACGCGTTTGTTGGTTGGTTTTTTTCCAGACGGGGGGC
>CAKNYM010009686.1:0-13401 GCA_932195095.1 Andricus curvator | reverse complement strand
ACGTGCACAGATGGACGTGCACAGTTGTCCGTCCGACCATCGACGTGCACAGTTGGGCACGTGCAAAGTTGCTACGTGCAAAGTTGTCCGTCACCCGTTCGGGGCCATCCATTAATTATATAAATACATTTTTTTCTACACATTTTTTATTATATAAGATTAGTCATTTCAATATCATAATATGGAGTATAATAAAAATGTTACACAATTCAAAAACATTACTGTTTGTCCTCCATTTTCCATTAATATCCGTTCCCTTTTGTGGCTTTCATAAAATTCTTTCCACAAAATATGATTTCTGCTCGGCTGATAGCTTCGACTCGAACATTGCTTTAAAAACACATTTTGTATGCATCATACAACTGACATCAGATATTTTGAATTCATAATTCTACGTATATTGTAAAATCTATTGGGATTTAACATATTTTTGTATTTTGTGCCTTCCTGGGTGCACGGAAATGCCGGTCCCTGACTTTTTATAATTAAATTAAAATCTAAAAATATCTCGAATGTATACCCTCCAATTTTCATCAAAATCCGTTAGCTTGTCTGGATATTATGAATTTTTCCAGAGCATATACAACACCCAAAAAATTAGATAGTACATAGTTTTTCAATTGGAATCGATTCAATGAATTATTATAAAATCTTTAAATGATCTTAAAACAATCAGGAATTCGAAAAGTACCAAATTCCAAGTTACAATAAAAATTAACACAACCAAATCATAATAAAAATAAACACAAAGAAATTGCAAAAATCCTCCAGATTACCTCAATTCTACACACCTAGTGACTAAAATGAAATCTATGAAATAGAGATAGTACATTGAAATAATCGTAGTACCAAGTTTCTCAATTGGAATCAATTCAGTGAATTATTAGAAAATTTTAAATGATATTAAAACAATCAGGAATTCAAATAGTACTAAGTTCCAAGGACGTTACAATAAAAATGAATGCAATCAAATATGTAACATTAAAAATGAACACAAACAAATTGCATAAATCCTTCAGATTTTCTTAATTCTAGATACGTAGTGGCTAAGATGAGAACTTTTAAACAGGGATAGTACACTGAAATAATCGTATAAAACCAAGTTTCTCAATGGATTATAGCTCAGAGAAACTCTTACAATTACAAGGACTCTCTAATGGGGTTGAAGTCTCATTAAATGAACTCGAATCGCGAGGTAGTTTCCTCAAGGAAGATGCTTTTGTGATCACGCGTACTTTGTTTCCCTTCACGTACATAAGTCGGTCGCTCGACCACCAACGTTTTTCAACTCCTTGATAACCCAGGAGGATATCTACTTCCGCCACGGCTTGGCTGGTTCAACGAAGCATAAGGAGAAGTGAAGCCTCGGGCTGCTCGGCACCACCTTCTTGCAATCGGTAGGGTATCTGTAGAGCGAAGCGACCATACTGGCCTCGTTATTTCCATTATTTCGCTTGCCAGAAGATCATACATCGTGCATCTCCCCGTACATCCTCACCGCCTTTTTCTCTTCAACTTACAATCGAAGGCGAGTCCACGCCGCTGGCGAAACGACCAGCAAGTTTCATTTCAAAAATATTACTTTTCTCCAATCAATAACGGTACTATTCGTTCATACGATGATCGTAAATTATTTCAATCATGCAAAACATCGTAATTTACTGATACAATAAGCGTTTTAGGCCTTTTTACTGGCTTTACCTTCGTTAAAGAAATTAATGTTATTTTTGGTAAGGTTGCCAAAAAATTTTGAAAAAGTACGTTCTAATTGTTGTAATTGTAATTCTAGGAGAGACTATACATATTATTATTTTTTTTAACTTGTTCTCGAGTGAATCCGATGTTTCATCATCAGACACGGACTAAGTCAAGTGCCTGATATACTATTCATGTTATATAAAAAATGAGGAAGCTCATTTTTCTCTGAGGCTTAAGATGGTGACAGTCCAATATGTCGAAAGCATTTTGATGAGAGTTGGATTTTTCAATAATCTACACGGGTCTGTCTCGGTATATATCATCAGTCATGGACACATTTTTGTAATTCAATCAAGTGATTTGATAAGAGCAGTATGTCTAATTTGACATACTGGGCAAAGCTTGGTATTTCACCCCATCATCCACGGACTGGGTGGCAGACAAGTACATGATAGGGGGACCTACAGCTTTAGGTGAAATCCGAACCACCAGAAACTCGTTGGATCGAACCCCGGAACTATAACGTGAAGTCCGAGCGCCTAACCGCTTAACCATTAAGCCTTTAACCCTTTCGGGGTAAGCGCATCTCAATCGGTTCTAGCCTCGTTATCCTGCCGAGGATCAGGGAGTCCATTTGAGAACAGCGAAAAAGGGTAGTGTGAGAGGAGACATAAGGGGGAGGTAGAAAATTTTAGATCAACCTAGAATTCCCGTGTTGCTTATTTAAATAACACGTTCGTTCTGAAGCACTGATCCAATACTGATCGCTGATCAATCTCTATAGCAATCACCCTAAGCGAAGAACTTAACAAAGTCATCATGTGTCACAGATCACACAAAAATACGCAAACTTACTGATAATCCTGTACGTCCATACATCTTCTGATGCAAGCTCTCGTGTTTCTATGGCTTTTGAGACTCTAATTACACATTCCCACCATTCTTACCTCGTTCTGCCTCTGGATACGCTACCATTTACATTACCTAAATATATTTGTTTCGTCAATCGTTCGCCTGTCATTCTCTCAATATGACCAAACTATCTCAAAAAATTGCTTTCACTCTTGTAAAACAGTGTTTCCTCTACACCACATTCTTTGAGAATCCTCTCATTACTGACTTTGTCCATTAGAGTTTTGCCGCATGTATTCCACAGGAATTGCATGCCAACCGCATTAAGCCAACCGTCTAATTATGCCAACCGTCTTATCCTTTTCTTAGTAAGTCAAGGTCTCGCTACCGTACAGCACAGTGGGTACAAGTACAGAATTATATATTGCCACCCGTGTAGAAATTTGGTCATGGCCCAAACAGGGCCCAGGCTTGGCAAAACTAGGCCCTGGCCTGGCGATCTAGCCTGGGCCAAGCTTGAATGAAACGCCAAATCTGGCCAGGGCCAGGTTATATTGCCAGGCTCGATCGCCCAGCTTGGCCCAGGCTTGGCCCTAGTTTATTATCGATTCCCAGCCATTGTTAATTTTTTTAATTAAAAGTCGAAATTAAGGAGAAATATTAAATATTACGTCCGCCATGCTTGTTTTGTAAATTAAAGTTTTAAACATCATTACATACATCGACAATATATTTACACTCGATAATTCGATGAAAAAGTTTTCTCAATTTGAGGTTGGAAGTCACATGTAATCTTGATGTGAAAATATTATTTATAATTAATATAAGTACTTACTTGCACTTTCACCGCGTAAATATGGGATACTGCCGAGTGCTCGATGCCTCCGGACTCTCAGAGTGCTTTTTATTTTAGGCATTTTTATCGCAATTTAATTTCAATGATGATTTGTATTTTGTTCATCGACCATCATCATCAGCACCATCGCCACTATTCTCAATCACTCACACAAAATTTATAAGTTCAGTTTGGCTCAAATTATGACTCGAATTACCTGTCAAGATACTTTAAGAATGTTAATTTATACCAAATTAGCCACTTTGTAAAGATTCACACTCGAAACTTCAAAGTAATAAGTAAACAAAGAGAATAGTACGACGCCATCTGTCGTCAATTTTTGGAACTTTGACACTAGCTGGGCCCAAGCTCGAGCCATTGCAAAATTCGAGCTAGATCCAGGCTAGGGGCGCCCAGCCTGGCCCAAGTCTGGAACATGGAACAAACTTGGCGATTTCTGCACGGGCACGTTAACTTTATTTGTTATATTTTTACTTCTGGTAATGTCTCCTACATTGCCGATAACCTTCCTACCCTCGTTTATACGCCTGGGTAAGGGTATCTCTCAATCGATCTTTCCGTCAGTAGTAAATAAACTTCCAAGATACACGTACTTATCAACTTGTTCTACCCTTTCTTCGGCTAAGGCAATGTTACATATGAATGTATTAACGTATCATATGTTTTAGTCATATATTCATCGTTATCCCAAAACATTATAAAGCATTTTTTTAAATTAAATATGTAGTCACCTAGAAACCCTACCCGAATCGGGTAGTGTCACGCCTACCCTGAAAGGGAAATGGCTTAATGGTATACAAATATTTAGGCTCACATTGAAAAGCCTCTTCAATTTTTATAAAACTTTTTTCGATGGATGGTATTTTATATATCTGTTTTTAAACTGGAGTCATACTTTCAAATTATAATCAAATTTGACACACTAACCCTTTGACATGTATTGACTTCAAAATTGAACGCTTTTGTCTTCTTCAAAATGTCTCATTCAGATTATTTTGAAAAGGGCACGCAGTGTTAGCCGAAACGTCAGAATTAATAAACGAACTTTCAAGTAGTTTCGTTTTTTGTTTTACTTGAAGACCGTAAGATCTAAAAAATACCTCCTCGCACAAACATTGACGGTCGAAGAAAGAATTGATATGATTCTCATCAAGTCTGATATTTGATTTTTTTATTCTCTTGAAACCTTTCAAAATTCACATTTTTCAAAACTTTAAATGTGATTCCCGGCTCGAATTTGTATACCCGCTTAATTCCCGCTTTCCCCGATTTTTTTTAAATCCCGCGCTATTTCCCGGTTTTTTCGGTCAGTAGACACCCTGACTTTAGAATGTACTATCAACATTCAATTATATCAAACAAAATTTTGAAAATAAACGAAATTTTTGGTTGGCCAATTACGTTCCTACACTCGAATTTAAATAATGATTATATGAGAATAGTACTATTTTCATATCGAATATTATCGCAGTTATCCATAGAAATCGGCTTGAAATCTAAAGTAGGAGTTGGGCGATTGACTCAGGAGTCGACAATTTATTCGTATGCCAGCCCATTCGCTTTTCCGCTTCCTCCAGATCCAACCAGACAGACGTAACTTGCGAAACTCGTGCGTAAAGAGAAACGGCTGGAGGCTGCGGTAAATTTATGAATTTCAAATCATCGTTATTATTAGGACTTTACGGCATACATTAATGCGAAAATTACCGCATCGACAGCAGGATTACTGTAACAGAGGTTCACGAACTCAACTACCAGAAATAACTACGTGCAAAAGTCAAGTGAAAAGAATATTTGATTCAATATCTCTTGTAATTTGTGTAATTCAAAACATATAGTACTTTTTAAAATTCTGCCGTACAAACTAAAAAGATACATAAGTCCAATCTCACTCGAACTGAGAAAATCGAGAAAAACTGTTTGCCTAAAGAACTCTAATATCGAATAAAATTTTGAATAATCTAGATACACTATTTGGGTGAAAATAATGTGCTCTTTCATATTTTGCAATAAAAAACTGATTTTTGAAACAATTTCTATTAGAAAATGGACTTGCGCTTTTTTACTAGTCGCGGAAAGTTAAAAATACAAGGCAAAAAGAACACAAAGTCACTTGCGGACGATGCCTTTATCGAAGAGCTCGAGCACGGCCTTAAAATACAACAACAAAGCATACGTAAGGGTCACTGTGTGTTCAGCGGCTGTCCCGAACTTACCCGAACGATCGTCGCTAGTGTATAGCCGAATCTAGCCGGGACTTATTTCCCTTGGATTTCCGATCAGAGTCCGAGCTATTGCACAAGGCTAAAACATATGAAAGGGCAAGCGATTCTTTTCGTTTGTAAATTCTCTCCGCATTCGGTCACTTTTACAAGGCAAAAAAGACACAAAGTTCTTTAGGTTTTTTTTTATTTGTACGCTGATGACGTATAACATGCCTTTTACAAATTTTAGGACACGCAAAGTGCTTTGTGTATCTTTTTATGTTGTATTTTTTAACTTTTTCGATTTTCATCATTTATAAACAATCGTTTTTTGCAATAAATATTAATGATTAATAATTTTTATTAACACAGCTAGACGCAGCTTTCTCTTACGTATGCAACGATACCAAAAACTCATTTTTCATAAAATGTCACTTATGTATCTTTTTAGTTTGGACGGTAGAATTGTATAGTACAAAAGAATCATAACAGTAAATACTTTCTCAACTTATTATGATTTAATGGATCGTTTATATGTTTCTTAATAAGTTAAAGCAATATTTGTTTACCTTTTAAAGAAAATAGTACAGATAAATACAGTTGTAGTACCAACTTTTCCAATTTGATATCAGAGAATGACATGATTGACATCTATTTCACTATAATAATGAGACAATATAAAATTTGAATAGCACAGAAATGTACATTTTTTAGATAGGTATTACAATTAAAAACTTAGATACGCCACACTTTCTTCTCCACGTATAATTCTGTGGAATATTTTGATTCAATTATAATAAACAAGTAAAAGAAGACGATACAATTTTAAGCATAAATTCGCTTTCTCTTAATTTTTAAATTTGACTTGCATCATTAAAAGTTATGCCACTGAAAGAATGCTTATCATCTTTAAAAAACTGAGCAACGTTTCAAATGTCTTTTCCACCGAATAATGTTCTAAAGCCTCGCCGCCGTTGGTCGTAAGTGGGATTTCTTTTAACATTGGCTATAAACAAGGCCTTTGCTTAATGGCAGTGGGTCAAAGGCAGGTTTTGGGTTATTAAGCTCGCGGTATACGAAACACGATCTCGATTATTCCACGAACGTAAAAGCATTTGTCCGAACCGATAGGATGTTGTTGAATGGTCACATTTAACCGACGAACACGTGTATTTTTACCAAAGTCAGCCACATCGTACAGATTTTATGCTCCTCTCGCTCCTTCAGTACGTATCCTGGTTACGAGGTTTTGTAAAATTTTTAGCGTCCAATTCCTTTTTACCGGACCAAAAGCCAGGCTATGTTCGGCCGTGTCACTCAATAAGTCATTTAATGTGAGTGAAATTTTCCAACCCTGCAGACTACATGTATATGAGCCCTCCAAATTTTACTATCATTAAATTACTTTTTGAATAGTACCATCAAATATTTCAATACATTTTCAACTTCTAATTATGTTTGGAAATATTAGAGAAACGTTGCTTGCACACTCAGAAAACGATTTGGTTGAATCGACAAAATTTTGGATGGTTTAACCATAGAATATGGTTATTATATGGATAACAAAATATTTGGCTGGCGCAAATAATTTTTTTGGTTGTTTTAACCAAATCTTTTGGTAGATGGAGTATTTGGTTGATTCAGCAAAAAACTTGTATTGGGTTAATCAAAAATTTTGTCGATCCAACCAAAATTTGTTTGATTGAACAAAATTTTCATGTATATCCAAGAGAACAGTTTTCTTGGTTCAACACGTTTTTTTTCTAGGTTCAGGGAACACATTTTCTTTCCTCTGGAATTTTATTTATTCTTAAAATAGTAATTAATGATTCAGCGGTAATTTTTTTTAATAATTAAAAAAATAATCATCAGTGCAGGAAAAAAATTAAATTTATGTATAACTTAGGGCTAGAAATATCACAGGGCGTCCCTGGTCGGTATCTTCTGCTTCTGTTTTAGAGCAAATACGTTTTCGTCGTATAATAATAAGTAATTAAGGCAACGCAAAGCTGGTGGTCAATTAAAGGCCCGTGAAGTTTTTATTGGCTCGTGCCAAACGGCGAGAGCAGTAAACGATAATTGAATCGTCGAGCGCTACAAACGCGACAATTTTATAAATTTACATTCTGTTTCGTTCGGACGGATAATTATCCCGCGATAAACTTTATACCGGAAAAAACCATCATTGACTAAGCAGAGAGTATAATATTATCAGAATAACTAAATTCTGCTTACATGGCGCCAGAATACACGACAAAATACCTAACAAAGTTTGCGCCATAATACCTAGCCCGTTTTTCTATAACGTTGATTAAACGCATCTGAAACGGCTATCAATGATCGTATTGTTGGCGTATTATTCTTTAATTAGTCTATAATGTAGTAACTATAGTTTACAGTACGCTAATTCGCTTTACTGTATTTTACTAAATTGCACTTTATACTACTCTATAAAGTTTTGCAAGACTATATTGTAATAGTCGCTGTGGTATTATGTTGTACTACATACAATGTATGCTATTGTCTAGCATTATACTGCAACATGATCTGGTATTACGCTGTACTGTATGATAATATATGATACTCCTCAACTCACTTTACCATAAACATAAATAGTACAACACTATAATAATAGTTTGTATTATACTGTGATATTTTATGTAGTATTTTAGTTTACTATCACAGTGTACTATCATATAAGCCACTATAATATTTTATTGAAGAACTGAACTGCGTTATGCTATGTTTTAATAAACTATAAACGGAAGGGCGATAATATTTGTAATACCGAACTCGATTCCATTTTATAGTTTTAAGCTAATGAATGCGTTACAGTACTCTACTGTTTAAGTATCTCTAGTAATATATTTCTTGGTCTATAGCTTATTATACTACGGTACTGTATTATATTATACTGTAATCTACGACAAAGTACTACAGATGTGTCTAATCACTGAGAAGAGCAGTTTATAATGTTAGTCCCAGTACCAGTAGTACTATATGGTACTACATTACAATGTACTATTCTCTATAATTGTATAACAGTACAACACTGAATTTTACTGTAAATCACTTTGATAGTCTTATATTGAACTAACTGTATCATACTAAAAACTGCTCAGTACTGTACATGTACTCTCTAAATATGAATCAGTGAAAAATTCACTGATTTAAATAGTAATTGAACATTTCACTGATTAATCAGTGGTTACGGACTTTTCACTAATCAATTCAGTAACATCAGAGTAAATCATGCGGGACATAACCTCTAAGCTTTAAAGTAAAGCGTTGGTGTTATTCTTTTACTTAAGTGGCAAAAATAATTTTTTTGAGAAATACATTTTTGAATTTTCGGACTGTAAGTGTGCTGAATTTACTGCGGGAAAAATATACTTTAACTCGTATAAAAAGTACTTACTTGATGGGTGTGTACATGACAGTCGAATCTTGAAAGTAAAGAAATATGTGAGGTTTTTTGTCATTTAGATTATTTAGAAGCATCAAATCTTTTCAAATTTTTAAATATTTGATCAAATTTATGGGTTTTAAGTTTTTACTATGATTATTTCATTGAATCTACTAAAATCTTATTTTATTATGACTGCTAAATTGACGTGGTGCAGTGCTGCCAACTCTCAAAAAAAAAAACTTTCACTGAATGAATAAGTAACTTTTCACTGGTTGTCAGTGACTTTTCACTGATTCTGATTTAGAGAGTATAGTACTTGATAGTAATATACTAATCTGGTTCATTTTCTTTGCTAATGTGTATTATTCTTACACTACCTTAGAATATCACATTACAGTACCTAATAGTACAGCCTCATATTTTTTCAATCAGGACTCCGAATAGATTTTTATTTAAAAAATTAAAATGTGAGCCTTACTAATTAGATTTAGCTAAAAAACAAAATGCCCTGTGGATTTATTTTTTAAATCAGATCAGCCCGCAGGCCTTGAACCTATTCGTTTCCAAGTGAGCGTGCCCACGAGAAAGAGAAGGCCGTGTGGTTTAAAGAGAAAATGGACGAGGGCAAACTAGCAGGCGCAGGCGAGGGCGGGCGAGAAGGAATGCAAGAGAATTGCTGTGGAATGTAAGTGGGCGCGAGATCAGAAAACAGAGACGTATCTAGTGTTCTGACTCTTTGAGAACTTTTTGCAAACGATAGTGCTACAATTCTGAATTAAAAAGGTAGTATTGAGCCTAGAAGTTGTACTATTTCTTAATATTTTCGTACTACAAGGCGTGATGTACAGAGCAGTACTATACGAAATGAAGTTAGGGGTGTGAGTCAATGAAACGGTTCAATTAAACATTAAAATTTCAATTCCTAACATTTCAAGTAAAAATACTGCATTTTCCACAAAATAGATGAACTTTTAACAAATAATTGAATTTACAGTGCAAATGATCAATTTTCAAGCAAGAATATTAATTTTCTACCAAAACAGTGGAATATTGAATAAAACAGTTAAATATTCCACTAAAGAGAGGAATTTGCAACTAAAATAATGAATCTTCAACCAAAAAATGAATCAACGAAAAATGTAATAGTTGTTATTTAAACAACAAGAGATTGTTATTTTGAATCGAAAACAATTTCAATCAGTGACTGAATTCTAGCTATGAGGTAATTATTTTCACTCATAAATTAGTAAGTTTTACTGATTTATAATTAAAAATAACCGATACATAGGTAAAATTCAGTAAAAATTTATCAGTAAAAAATTTACTGTTTCGAATTTCTAGAGAACCAAACAGTTGCATTTTTAACTAAAAAAATAATTCATAGCTAGAATTCAGTCACTAATTGATATTAGTAAAATTTTTATAACTGATTCAAACAAAATCAAACGATGAAAAAAAAAGATGAAATTTCTACCAAAGGATTGAATTTTCAAACCAAAAAGACGATTGTTGAACAAAATAGTTGAATTCTGAATCAAAAACGATTTTTCAGTCAAGAAATAACAAAAATTACAAACAAATAGTTGCATTTTCAACCAAATAGATGAATTTTCTAAGAAGTTTAATTTTCTACCAAAAAAAAAGACAAATTTTTAACAAAACAGTTACATTTTCGGCGAAAGAGATATATTTTGAAATTATATGATGAATCTTTAACTGGAATAGTTAATTTTTCAGTAAAAAAATTAATTTTTAACCAAAGAAAAAAGCAATTTTAAACAAAATAGTTATATTTTCAACCGAAGAGATGAATGTTTAAATTAAATTATGAATCCCCCACCAAAAAAAACGAATTTTTAATAAAGTTGTTTAACTTTTAATCAAACCCGTGTGGAATTCGCCCAGTCACTTTCCGTTTCCACGCCCGCCCCCCTTCCAGCCTGGTTCTAACTTGTGTTTCTTAGTGGCTCGAATTTGAGCCCGGCTAGAGACTGCAGTTCTTCCAATTCTGGTATCCTTCCGCGCTACGCATGCGTCGCGTCGACAACAGGATTGTTTAGCGTCGGCGCACTTATTTAAAATGAATGAATGTGTAAATCAATTGGTTACAACAAATAACAACTTTAAAGTAAGTAAAAATATTCAGAATTATTTTCGATTCATATTTGTGATAAAGTAGGTATTCCTTTCTTTAAATTTAAAATCTATCATTTATTTTCAAGGAGTATGATAAAATAATTATTTTAACTTTAACCTTACAGTTATTATTTATTGTAAACAATTTATTTACACATTTAACTATTTCAAATAAGAGCGCCAACGGTAACCAATCCGTTTATCGAAGCGACGCACAGTGGGCTAAAGTGAAAAAGTTCGTGACAAAATCGTAGAACTTTTGAAAGGGATGACCTAGCTAGAGGGATGGATTTTTTTGAGATTTTCAGATGAATAATTACAGAATAGAGGAATGAAAAATACGGAGAAGATGAAAATATACATTTTTTACCTTGAAAATCTAGGTTAAATTTGACATTTTTTGACAAAAAGTTGTATTATTGGATACCACGGGAGCTCAGATATTATATTACATATGTTACACATATATTCTAACAGACTTCGTCATGCCGAATCCAAATATGGGCTTTAAATCAGCCTAGGGCTATCTGCTTGTAAGAAAAATGCAATTGAATTATCTATTTTGAACCTTCATGGCATATTGATTTCCACTAAAGTAAATTTGACTGTTTGTGGTATTGAAGGGTTTTCGGACTACACACTTATAAATATGGACTACACAAATTTTGTCAGATTACGCAACCTTCTAGACCTTATAATGGCGTGATTTTGATACAGGATTCAATATTTATATTAATTTATATTAATATTTATATTACATTATAATAATTTTGATATTAACATTGAAATCATATTAAGATATATTAATACAGAATTAGGAACAGCATTTTTTTAAATATTTCAAAATTTTTGCCTTAATATTTGAATCTTTTCATCTGGCCAAAGTTTCATCAATCTTTACAACTCTAAATAAAGTGGATTTTGTACTATAAGAGATTGAGTGCCCAGTTGTATCATAAGTAAGCAGTAGTTATATATTGAACTGCATAATGTTTTTATAAATAATGGATGATTATTGGTTATTATTTTTTGGACTATCAGCATATAGGAAATAACTGTAAAAGAAAAACATGAAAATAATACTATTTGATGAGTACTATTAGGAATGTATAAAATGTTGCAGCAATGATAAAAAATGCACTCCTATGAATGGGTCTATACATTATAAATCATAAATAATTGGAGGGGAGGTAGGAAGATGTGAAGCAAGGTCTCGAGTATCGTCACGGATGGGACAGAGACATCGCAGGAAGGTTAAACGGCTGAACTCTGAAGGGACCTTTGCGGGTCAAATGCCTAAATTGCCACGTCACAGTCCGTAAGACAGAAACACCATTTATCCGAGCGCAGAAAACTGAGATCCTGTCTGCCGAGAAATAAATGCGAACTCACCACGTCTTACACGCAAGTGTCACGAAATGTTTCCTGAGTCGAGAAAAAAAGACGAGTTCGCGAAATGGGAATTTCGTCCGTTAGGGTCATGTGCTTAAGGTTGTACTTACGTGATAGTCCTATTCAAAAGTTAGTCTTGTCGATCGCATTTCTCTTTTTACGCATAGTTCCCGTTCAATAGTGTAAGCTCCAGGTAGACTGAATTACTAAAAAACAGAGTTTTTAAATTTAAGGCCATTTAATATGTATTCGATTCCTACTTTACCGACATGTCTTTCGCAACAACTTACGTCCACACAAATTGAGATATAAAGTTGAAAATTTGAGAAATTAATAAAAATGCACTGAGGAACATTCGTATGGTCCTAAATATCGGGAAATACAAATTTTATTTTGGAAAATTTTTCCATTTTTTTTGTACACTATTAAAAAGATCTGATCGAAATTTAATATACATATGAGTAAAGTAATTTGCATATACCGTAAATTAATTTTAATATACCATCATGTTGCAAAATTAATATACATGTATATTAAAGTCGGTAAAACAGAGTGCGTGAAAACAACAAGTTCTTTGATGCCTTCAGATATTGTCAAATATTAAAAAATAAAGTAATAACCTTAAATTCGTCGACTAACTAACAATTAAAGTGCAACGTACGGGTAGAATTTTTTCTAAAATTCGTGGGATGGGGTCAACTTTGCACGTAGCAACTTTGCACGTGCCCAACTGTGCACGTCGATGGCCAGACGGACAACTGTCCACGTCGTTGGTCAGATGGACAACTGTGCACGTGCACAGTCGTCACTTGGACAACTGTGCACGCCGAAATTTCGACGTGCACAGATGGGCT
>CAKNYM010009684.1:0-15327 GCA_932195095.1 Andricus curvator | reverse complement strand
TTATATGTTCTTCATATACAAATTACTAAATTTGTATTTGATTTCAACTGAAAAGTAATGATATAATTAAGGCGATAAATTTTATTAGTTAACATTTTATTTTAGCTTGTGCCGTTTATCAAAAAAGTTAATTTTTTCATTTTGAATATATTCTTACCACAAAAATTGATTACGGGTTTGTAAGTCGTCTTTGAATGCACAATTTTTGTTCATTTATATGTTTTCGTACCTTGCATTGTTTTTTTAAAAATTTGATTTTTTTTACTGTCAATGTTATTTTCACGAATAAAACAAAAACCACGCATCCTATCGAAACATGAGTCACAATAAATTTGTACCTCTTCCTTGGATGAACAAATTTTGATTCGATCATTTTTTCGTAACTGGTAATATTCGTCGGAAAATTTGATTTTTCTATTTTCAATGCTGTTTTTTACGAATAAAACAAAAACTACGCGTCATATCAAAAAGTGAATGATAAGAAATTTGTAGATCTTCTTTAGGTGCACAATTTTGGTGAGATGATCTTTTCTGGTATCTTGCATAGTTTGACAGCAAAATGGCTTTTTTGATTTTTCATTAATTTTTTGTGCGATCAAAATTTGAATTTTTTATTTTTCAAAAAATTCAAAAAGTTGTTATGAAAATATTATAGGGTGTTCAGGAATCAACGTTTTTCTCCTATTGACTTTTTTTCATATCGTGCGTTTTTCGGCTTAAAATGTTCATTTTCGTTTTTTTTTGGAATTTTGAAAATGCTATAACTCCAGTAATTTTTTTTTATCACGAAAAGTCATAAAAATATTTTGTTCGTCATTTTGCGTACTACTAATAACCGTACATAGAATTTTCAAATCTTCAAAAAAAGTGGTCTCAAAAATTTTCAAAATGTGCTCACTTTTTGGATTTTTATCCAAAATAGCTGGTTAACGAACTCGTTCTCTATTTTTCGGCCATAAAAAAGTGTGCCAAAGCTCAATCAAATCTGATCATTTTTTCGAAAGTTATCGTGGCTACAGACAGACTACAGACAGACAGACACCTTGGTAAAAATCGTTTTTTCTAGCTCAGGGGGTCTCAAAACGTGGAGATTTGATGAAAACCGACTATGTCAAATTTTACATAAAACCAATACCTTCTCATTAGAATGAGAATGTAAAAAAATGTCAATAGCCCCCAGTAGAACCGCGGTAAATCACACCTATGGCCACGCTTCGCAACAGTGAGATGGGTGGTCACAGGGAACGGTGAAATCACAACGACAGGCTGGCGAAACCCTCGTGTGTCTTGAGAACACGAAGCGACCCAAGAATGACAGCTTTCTGCATCCATCTCGCAAGTGCCTTGGCATATTTTTGGCACGCGGGTATGTCTTTAAGGTTACGAACCAGTGATAGTTTCGCACCTCCGAGAGCACCTATCACAAGGAAAATTACTTGCACCGAATATTTTGGGTACAGTCGTTGCAGCTCTCTTTTAAGGTCTTGATACCTCTCCTCTTTTTCTTTCTCCTTTGCAGTAATGTTGTATTCGTGCGGAGCCTCTCGTGGTTCCTGACCATGTTTAGGAGAGGATCTCTACCATTCGCAACGATGTAAGCTGTACTTAGAACAATTCGGTTATGAAGACACTGGTGATTCAGAAGGCCGCGTCCGCCTTGACGGCGTGAAATGTATAATCGCGGAACTGACGAATTGATATGCAAGCTTTTATGCATATGCATGATCTTACGTGTGATGACATCAAGGGCATTAAGCTCGTTCTTCGTCCATTGAACCACCCCAAACGAGTAGAGTAGAACCGGGAAGGCAAGCATGGTAGTCGCAGATACCTTGTTCAACGCCGACAAGTTGGAAGACCAAATCTGTCGAAGAAGATGCTTGTATCTGCTTCGGAGGGACTCCTTCACTGATGTTACATCCTGAATTCGGCTTTGAGGCACGCCCAGGTATGTATAGGTCTCTCCAGTATTAAGATGTATAATAACACTTATATCCACAAGCTCAGGGTCCTTAGCAACGCCAGTAATCTTTCCTTTCTTCAGATTAATTTTTGCACACTTGTCCAAACCAAAGTCCATCCCAATCTCTTCTGTGTAGTTCTTGACGACATTTATAGCAGTTTGAAGTTTGCTTTTACCAGAGGCATAGATCTTTAGGTCCTCCATATAGAATACATATGTGTGACCTTATGCTCGCGCTGATTAGTGTCGCCACAGAGGTATCCAGGAGAATTTCGTAGTGCGAGAGATAGAGGCAGAAGTGTGATGCAAAAAAAGCAAAGGGTTCATGGTATCACCGTGAAAGAGACCCCTCTGGAAGGTGACGTTGTTCGTTTACCATTAAGCCATTTCCCTTTCAGGGTAGGCGTGACACTGCCCGATTCGGGTAGTGTTTCTAGGTGGATAGTTTCTTGTAGTAAATCACTACAAGTGTGGGCTCACCACACCCACGATGTGCCAACAGCATGCAGTATTCTCGAATAGTCACCCATCCAAGTACTAACCGCGCCCAACGCTGCTTAACTTCAGTGATCCGACGAGATAATTTCTAGATGAGATAGTAAATCTAGTTTTCCAAAGAGGCATCAATCTCTCTATGTATCTCACTATGTGTGGATGTACCTTCAAGCTTTCCAACAGACAGATGATAAGTCTATGAGAGCTTGAATCGAAAGCTTTCCGGTAGTCAATCCAGGCCATTGACAGGACGCGCTGATGGGCTGCAGCGTCTTTACAGACACACCTGTCAATTAGCAGGTTCTCTCGATCGACAGCCTGCTACAACTTTTTTCGAGCCACGTTGTTCGTACATCTCTCGCCATACAGGCTCAATTCCTCGAACAATTTTTTTGTTTAGGACAGCTGTAAAGATCTTATACAGTGTGTTCAAACAAGTTATTAGCCTGTAATTCTCTGGGTTGGACAAGTTGCCTTTTTTCGGCAGGAGTATAGTGCGTCCTAACACCAGCCACTGCGGAATCGGCGTCTCCGACTTTAAATATGAGGTGAATATGCGGGCCAAATGTTGGTGTGTAAAAGTAAACTTCTTCCACCAGAAGTTCTTAATACAATCTGGTCCAGCAGCGCAAAAGTTCTTCGTGCCTCTAAGTGCTTTTTTCGCCTCTTCGGCAGTGATTGGTGGACATTCCTGCTCATATTTTATGAGGTTGTCGCAAAACTCCTTGAAGCGGATGATATTGTCAGTATCTTCTTTCAACTCTAGTGTTTTCGGGATCTTGTATACCTCTCTCCAAAAAGTCTGTACCTCCTTGGGCTTGGGTGGATTTTTTACAGAAACAGGGCGATCGCTGAAGAGACGCGATGGTTTAGCGAGAAACTGTTGATTCTCCCTGATCCGTCTCTCCCTCTTCTGTATTCTCCTCCTTGCGTCAGATAACAGCCGTATTTTGTCAACAATATGCTGCTTGATTGTCAGCAGCTTTGACTTGTTCAGTGTGTGATTCAAGATCCTTAGTTCTTGGGCGAATTTTCGAATCCTTTCCTTGAACGGTCTACCAGATGTTATGTAGTCAATCACACATTGAATACTTAACCAAATTTTGAAAAGAAAATCATATTGTATTATGGCATTTCCATCAATATGTACAATTAGTCTTTAATAAATTGTTTAAACAATTGGATAAGGGTTTTAACATAATATGTTTCTCTTTTACCAATGAAAAGTTGCCGCATTAATTACAGAAAAAGATCAATTTGAAACATTTATTTCAGAACAAAATTTTTTTAAACAAATAAAAATTAAGAAAAAAAGAAGCATTTCTTAAATACTTCTTTTTAAGAAAAAGTTACAAGTAAATAAGAATTCATTGATGAAACAATTGGCAAATTCTTGAAACAAATGTCACTCTTTCGATCAATTACTGATTGTCCACTTAAACGTAAAAAAGTACCGTTCAATGAGTTAGTAGGAAAAAAAATTATTTAAACAAATTGAAACTGTTCAAAAAATTCAAAATTAGTTTAAAATTTTTGAAAACATTTCACTAGTTGAACACAAATAATTTATTTGCAAAAAATGGTAAAGCAGAGCTCATATATATGTAAATTTTGCGCAAAATTGTCAATTTCAGTTTTTCGGGCATTTTTGGGGCACCATAAGAGGGAATGGGGGGTGTCAAAATTCAAAGTAATTTGGCAGAAATTATTCTTCGGAGACTCCCTAACAAATTCTATTGATCAAGCTAATTGTGAGTTTAAATCCAGAAACGTGAATCTCATTTATCTCAATAAAAAAAATGTCCTATATTATATTCTTATGGGATTGTCCGGGCCTTTGCCAAAAATTTGGCTCAAATTTTAAGGAAATTTGTTTTCCGGGAATCTCAAAAAAGGGAGTAGGGAGTGGCGTGCCATCTATTCTAAAAAAATGTCAACCGGTACGATTTTTGACCACCCTAGTGACCACATCGTGAAGGTTCCGTTCACTGGGCCCGCCAGGACATATTTTCATCCTTTTTCACATTTATTCACAATTTGACATAGAACTGAACACTTTTTTTACCTTTTCAAATATTCATATCTATGTATTTGTATTTATACAGTATTCAAATTTTTTAATGAAAAGCTGTTTGCGCCTAGAATGCAGCAACTCGTTGCTCAATGTTGCACATTGTGTTACCGCAACAGAGCTTTTGATTTTTAATTTTTTACGGAATGTTCCGGGAACGTTCCGCGGGCACCTTCGGAACGTTCCCGGAACGTGTAAAATGTCCGCCCCTTGGGAACGTTCCAGGAACGTTCCATTGGGACCTGAGGGGAACTTTCCATTATTGTTATTTTTAACAACAATTATCTCTTAAACCGTAAGAGATATAGGTAAAAATGGATGTCATATTGGAGTTTTGAGTACCGCATATACTACGCACTATAATATGATATCCGTATCATAAACTGACATCGATTTTGACCTATCACTTACGGTTTACGCGATATTTATTGATAATAATAACAATAACGTTAATTTATGTTTGGAACGTTCCAGTGGAACGTTCCTGGAACGTTCCCAAGCGGCGGACATTTTACACGTCTCAGGAACGTACCGTGCTATTAGGGATATGAATATAAATTCAAATACATAAATATAAATGTGTAAAAAGATTTAAAAATCAAAAGAGTATTATATTCTATTTGAGGTTGTAATTACAACCAAAACAAATAAATGTGAAAAGGCATTAAAGTTTGACCTAGAAAAATATTCAGGACTTCTGACCATTTCTGTTCACTTTTGTTACGTTTCTCGACGAAAATCGGCAGGAAAAGTCAGTAGAATTCATGAGAAAATATCCAGAAATCGTCAGGTCAGAACTTGGGTTTAAAGGATAATCCTAGTTTTATTAGGGTTCCAATAATAGAACGCCATAAAGCCTCAACCCTTTTATATTTCTCAGGTTATTTATTTATTTATATTTATTTATACAAATGATATTTTTACTTACATTTAATTATTAATACCTATATGTACACTAAGTGACTCTGAAGGTGAATCTGGAAATGTTGTCCGTTTTGGCATATCTCTTTCTCTTTGCGAGATACATTATATTTATCCCGATTTTAAACTTTTTAGGAATATTTTTAGGTATCTGAAAAACTATCTCAGAGGTTGTGAGTTAACATATCTTCAAAAATAATCGTGCTCGTCAGAAATGGTCAGGATGTTCAGAAATCGTCAAAACTTCTGACCATTTGCGATGATTTCTGACTTTTTTTAGTAGCGGGTGCGGCCACTTTCATTCTGAATCATTCCGAAATTTTGTATCCGGTCCAATTTGAATCAATCTGCACCAATCCAATGCAATTTTTCTATCCTTCTATCAATTCCTGAACGAAGCCACAAGTTCAATCCGAACCTACATAATTCTTCTCAATCCGAATTAATTCGAATGCTCAATCCGACTTCGCATGTTCATTCGGATGACATGCACGCATTGAAATTAGGCCTTTTTAAATCCACTTATTCATTAAATGTGTAAAACAAACAAATTTTAAAATATATTCCTCAGTTAACCCTGGCTTTTCAGCGGAACAGCTTGGCTGAGATTTTGTCCACAAGATCCAGGCGGTTCCATGGCTCAATTGGCTAGGGCGTGCGGTAGATTTAGGTTTAGACTCAGGTTTAGGTAGTTTAGAGGTAGGGTTCGAATCCCCAGCGGGGTGTGATTTTTCAAAGCGTTTGAGCGTGCGATTATGATTGTAAGTGACCGCTTGCGTGCAATTTTTTAATTTCAAAAATAAATAAAGTGCAGTCATAATATATATAAAACATTTGTTTTGCAAATTTATCATTATATTACATCATCTGTTTCGAGCTGCTATACCGAATAGATTTTTGATAGGACCCAGATAAATCTCTCCCAGCGTCCTATATAGGTCCGAGATAGGCTCGGATACATCAAATTTGGTCAATATTGAGTTTTGAGTACCGCATATACTCGAGGGGTACATAATTTCAAAATTCGGTGTACACCGTTTGCATGATTGCACTAATTGCAATGTGACTGCAGTGATTGCAAGGTGTAAACAGGGTGATTGCAATGAACTTTGTACACCGATTGCAGGAGTTTTATACCCCCCGCATATATACTACACTAATATGATATCCGTATCATAAACTGATATTGATTTTGACCTATCACTTACGGTTTGTGCGATATTTATTGACAATAATAACAATAACGGTAATTTCTGTTTGAAACGTTCCAGTGGAACTTTCCCAAGCGGCGCCCTGCTGGAAGTAAACTGATTGAAACCTTATCCATTTTAATCCGTAATCTATCCATACGTATCCGTTTGAATACTTTTTTTATACACTTCAATCCGTTTGTATCCGTTGGATATATATCTATCCGTTTGAATAATAATCTTATCCGGTGTCACTATCCATTTTAATCCTTCTGTATCCGTTTTTGTGTATTACTATCCATTTTTATACTTATACGTTTCAATCCTTCATTTTTTATCCACGACTCAATCCCTATCTATCCGCCAACTACTTAGATTTGATCTTGTCACCTATCACTGATTAAAAATTTATTCGTTCAATCAATGCTTATCCCCTTTAATCCTTCCTCTAAAAAATGTATTCTCTTACCGTTCTAATCCATGAACCTCTATTCGCAACCCTATCCTTGTCTATCCGAGAGCTACTTTGACATTCCTTAATATCTATCACGGATAGGATACTCATCCGTGCCAATCATTACCTATCCTCATTAATCCGTTCCCCACAAAACATATTGCTTATCCGTCCCAATCCATAATTTCCTATCCGTCACCCTATCCTTGTCTATCCGCGACCTACTTTGACATTCCTGGTTAACTATCACGAAAAGAATACTTATCCGTGCCAATCATTACTTATCTTCTATAATCCTTTGTCCATAGAAAAAATTGGCTATCTGTTCTAATCCATAATTTTCTATCCGTCACCGCGCGTATTCTTTTTTATCCGCGTCCTACTTTCATTTCATCTCGTCACTTATTTCGGATTGAAAAGGTATCCGTGACATTCAATGCTTATCCTCTCCAATCCTTCTATCCGTCACCTAATTCTTGTCTATCCGCGAACTACTTCCATTTTTATCATTATGTAACACGGATAGAATATTAATCCATACAAATTATTACACTTATCCTTCTTCAATCCTTTCTTCAAAAAACTTATTGACTGTCCGTTATAATTCGTGATTTTCTATCAAATACGAATTAGCATTATAGTTTTCACTGCAGATACATACGGATTGAATTTTTTTATTCAGACTGATACGCGAGGATAGAATATTATTAGTTCAATACAGATTCCAACGGATAGACGCGGATAGAGTATCACTAGTTGAAGAATGATTGAAACGGATAGATATGGATATCATATTTTTACTTGAAGACGGATTTAAACGGATAGATATGGATAGATTATTTTTACTTGAAGACGGATTTAAACGGATGGATATGGATAGATTATTTTTAGTTGAAGATGGATTAAAAAGGATACATAAAGATAGAACATTTGTTGCTGAATACAGATTAAAACGGATAAATAGGATACCATCTCACGGATAGATAAGGATAAAAAAGTTGGGCTGAAACGGATAGGGGCGGATTAAATTCCACGTCACGTATTGAAAATTATTCAAAAGGATAAAGATTTAAAAATCTAACAAAGGATAGAACATGATTGAAAAGAATGCAAAGTGCTCATTGAAACGGATAAGAAATTTCTATCAGTTTGAATCCGATAATTTCTATCCATTTGAATCCGTTTACTTCCAGCAGGGCGGACATTACACGTGTTCCGGCCGGGAACGTTCCGTATGCTATTATTATGGAGAATTTACAGATTTAGGAACGATTCAGAATAGTTCGGATTGGTTCGAAATAATTTCCTTTCCGAAATTTTTGCCAGTGATGTTTTCTGTGATGGAATTTTAAATATAATGGCAGATGATAACAGTCAGCTTATCAGAAGATGTTACTTTCTGTTGCGAATCAATATTGCTTAATTTTGAATGCATATATAGAATTTCAGTATTAAGTTTTGAAATATTTACGGTGATTTTGAATTTAAAAAATCTGCCTGCCTTGCGGGCACATTCTCATCGCGCGCGGCTCGCTTCGCTCGCAAGTTTGAGCGCGCCTGGGGCGCGCGACTGTTGGATCTCGCGCTTCGCGCTCGATCATATATTTATCTCGTGCTTCGCGCTCGATTATGTATTCACCTCGCGCTACGCGCTCGGGCGTATTTACATCGCGCTTTACGCTCGGCTCCTGTAGATTTTTGAACTTCGTGTTCGACTTCGATGAAAAGAAAAAGTTTGTTTGCAAATATTATGAAATTATCAAAACCTCTACATATTAAGTGATTATTAAATTTGTTTTTATTTTAGACTGAAAAGGAACTTTATTTACTCAAGGTTCTATCGACCTTAAGGAACACATTCTCATCCAGACACTCGCGCTTCGCGCTCGATATTTGATTTGAAAATCATTTGAACCGTATGATAGAAACAAAAAAGTTTGAGCGCACTTACGGCGTGCGATTTGGTAAATACACTGAGCGCGCACTTTGTGCTTCGTGTTATATGTTCTTCATATACAAATTACTAAATTTGTATTTGATTTCAAATGAAAAGTAATGATATAATTCAGGCGACAAATTTTATTAGTTAACATTTTATTTTAGCTTTTGTGTCGTTTATCAAAAAAGTTAATTTTTTTCATTTTGAATATATTCTTACCACAAAAATTGATTACGGGTTTGTAAGTCTTTTTTGAATGCACAATTTATGTTCATTTATATGTTTTCGTACCTTGCATTGTTTTTTCAAAAATTTGATTTTTTTTACTGTCAATGTTATTTTCACGAATAAAACAAAAACCACGCATCCTATCGAAACATGAGTCACAATAAATTTGTACCTCTTCCTTGGATGAACAAATTTTGTTTCAGTCATTTTTTCGTAGCTGGTAATATTCGTCGGAAAATTTGATTTTTCTATTTTCAATGCTGTTTTTTACGAATAAAACAAAAACTACGCGTCATATCAAAAAGTGAATGATAAGAAATTTGTAGATCTTTTTTAGGTGCACAATTTTGGTAAGATGATCTTTTCTGGTATCTTGCATAGTTTGACAGCAAAATGGCTTTTTTTTATTTTTCATTAATTTTTTGTGCGATCAAAATTTGAATTTTTTATTTTTCAAAAAATTCAAAAAGTTGTTATGAAAATATTATAGGGTGTCCAGGAATCAACGTTTTTCTCCTCTTGACTTTTTTTCATATCGTGCGTTTTTCGGCTTAAAATGTTCATTTTCGTTTGTTTTTTGGAATTTTTAAAATGCTATAACTCCAGTAATTTTTTTTTTATCACGAAAAGTCATAAGAATATTTTGTTCGTCATTTTGCGTACTACTAATAACCGTCCATAGAATTTTCAAATCTTCCAAAAAAGTGGTCTCAAAAATTTTCAAAATGTGCTCAATTTTTGGATTTTCATCCAAAATAGCTGGTTAACGAACTCGTTCTCTATTTTTCGGCCATAAAAAAGTGTGCCAAAGCTCAATCAAATCTGATCATTTTTTCGAAAGTTATCGTGGCTACAGACAGACAGACAGACAGACTACAGACAGACAGACACCTTCGTAAAAATCGTTTTTTCTAGCTCAGGGGTCTCAAAACGTGGAGATTTGATGAAAACCGACTATGTCAAATTTTACATAAAACCAATACCTTCTCATTAGAATGAGAATGTAAAAAAGTTAATTATTACTGAAATTATATAAATATAGGAGTAGAAAACGTTGATGTGTGTTGTTTTTTTTTTCATTTTCCAATCTTTTAACTCGATCTCATTTCGTATGGATGGGAGCAGAGATGAGATAGGAGTTAGTACGAAGAATGTCGGTAAGGTAGGCATTTATAGTCAATATATTTGTCTTGACCGAACGAGTGAATAAAAACAGCAATTCCTGCAGCGACCGTAAGAGGCGCTGAAATCGCAAAAAGTGCACGATGGACGATAATCGAGAAGTCAGCTGAAAATGCAGTAAAATGTGTGTCAGATCAGGTGATCGCCAAGATCTCCAAGTGTCCAAGTTCATCCAAGTTCCAAGTTTCTCTTGAAGTTGTCATATTAAAAAGGCTCTACGTTACCTGTCTATTACCTATCTCACTTCCTCCTTCGAAGCAGGTGATCGAACTTCCCGGAATGGGAACGCATCGAATTTAAAATTATCCGGAAGGGACTCATGTAATTTAGCCAAAATCTCCAATCTCTTCTTATCTTCAAGAATGGCAGAAAATCTGGGAAAACGTCCTTCTAAAGGAATTCTAAAAACATCTAGCAGCTTTGACAACCAAGAGGCACCGAGGTAAATAATAATGCAACCTGTCAAACTGCACATTCAAAACATATAGTAATCATAACCTGACAATTCACTATACACACACACATGCACACATATATATAGCGTTTCCTCGCCATGCGTTAATCGCATTAGAGTAAGGCCAAAGCGGTTTGTCCTCACTATAGGGATTATATTACTACCTGTCGACACTGCTTTTATTTTTAAAATTCAATTTATTTACATTGTTACTCTTTTCATATTTCCACCAGGAGACATTTTCATATAATATGAAAAGATGAAAGAAAACCAAAACATCTCTCTTTTGGTCGAATCCTATTTTTGTTCCAATATAATATTATTCTCTTATTGCGTCTTTGACTTTCTTAAGCGACACATTGCCTGCAAGGGTCATAAAACGTTAGACAATTTGAACCTTTATTTCTTAAGGAAAGTTGCAGAATGTGAGTCATTATGATATAATTGGATGGTCGACCACAAGTCCTCTTAAAATGGATAAGTAGGGTTTCTTAACACCTTTGAACTTTTCCCAGCACGAAATTCTTATTTTTAGTGTTAAGAATTTTTCGATTGTTTCTTAATTAGGAGAAAAATAACATTCTCTGTTACCTTTCATCAAGTAAATCATTAAGTCTACAATGACACTTTACTTTCAATCACCGCACCCTACTTTTCAAGTTATTTTTAGTTTCTAAGTAAGTAACTATATATTTCCATAAATGAGCATAAAGTTATTAACTATATAATTGCTTATTTAATTTCATGAAAGTATAGTTTATAAAATGACTGAAATTTACACGAATCAAAAATATAGTTGGTTTAGAACCTAATAGACATTTTCATTTTGTTTTTAAAACATTTCAAATTTGTATAGAACTTGGTAGAGGTAGAGAATGTAGCAAACGCTTTATAAAAATTTAGGTACGTTCAAATTAAAGAACTTAAAAATGCTTGAGCGAGATAGAAAACGTACTCAATACTTTGTTAACAATAATATCAGATTTATAAATAAAAATACCGTACCATAAGTTGTGAAGCTTGAAAGGCACAAAAGAAATAATACTTTAAGTTTCATTCTTACACTGCAGAATTTTCTTACCAGAAACATCAGTCCTACTTCCTAATTTTGTATCTAATAAATATTAAAGATTCGAGCAACTTTGCCTTTCCTTCTTATAGGCAAAATTACATCTTCATAATATTGAATTCTCTTAAATACTGGCTTATCTTTAACTCAGATCGCGTGCTTCAAGTCGTTATAGGTTAGTTAATTCACTCAATGAGGAACCGATTTTTTAAACTTTAACAACGTATTGCACATACTTAAGTAAACAAACTTGTCAGATTGTTTGCAGAAACATATTTTTTTCAAAGTTTATTGTATTTTTGTTTTTCTTCTGGTTTTAAAATTCCATTTAACGAGGGTTGCAGAGTTTGAATAATAATTTGTACCAATTAGTGAAATTAATTGAAACTATATATGCATATTTTTGTGTAAAATTATGTTATAAATAACGCATTCAAGCTTATTTTTATGTTGTCCAACTAGTTTACAAATTTTTTAAAACTTCAATTTCTCAAAATCGCTCGATTTGGCATGTTTACCATTTCGCTATCTGGTGCCAAAAATGAGAAATAGAAATAATAGGCAGAATTTTACAGATGCATTTTCATTTTTGCATAAAAGGGTTTTTATGATTGTTTTGTGGAGTTTAGAACAATGATTGAATATTACAAAAAAGTCTTTATAGAAAACAAAGTGTTTCAAATGGAATTTCCATCTTACAAATCTTATGCACACAAAAAAATACATTTCTTGTCAAAAATGTTTTTCTCCAAAAAAAACAAAACAATTATTTTACAGTGTGATACAAGCTTTATGCATTGTAAGCGTAAATGATCTTTATTTAACGTATATAGCGGAAAATCTGATCCAGATTATGCAAAGAATATGAATAATAGACGATTGGAATTGAAATTCGAATTTTACCTAATTTGTATGTTAGATTTTTTTAGATAGTAAACATTTAATGTATAGATGATCAAAAATTTACTTTGAATTTATGTTTACTTCCAAATAAGTTCATTTAAGCTCATATTGTGTTACCATTTATAATAAATAGTACAAAAATTGTTGTTTTCTTAAAAACATTTTTGTCAAGGAATGTGTTTTTTCAGTGTATAAAATGGAAATACCATATGAAATACTTAGTTTTCGATAAAGACTTATTTTTGTTATGCAATAATTGCTTTAATCTCCACAGAAAAATCGTAAAAACACCTTAATGCACAAATTAAAATTCTGCCTACTCTTTCTAGTTCTGATTTTTGGCACCAGGTGGCGTATCGCAATTTTAGACAGTATATATATTCAAAATCTTCTCTTTTTTTATTTAATTACATTTAAGATGTTTATTTTAAAACTTATTTGTTTTTTAAATTAAGTTTTTTTTTTAATTGAGGAGCACGTAAGTATTGTAATCAATGTTCGTAGATTATTGCAATTACTTTGAAATCACCTTACAATTACTAACAATCATTCTAACATTTACCTTTTTCAAACTAAATTATTCGGTACAACAGTTTCTGGAATATTCGTCCAATTCCTAGAAAATTTCTAAACAATGAAATGTTAAAAAAAGTAATTGACAATCCAAACACGTTCTTGAGTGTGTGGCAATTGTTCGAAATAATAGAAAATTGCAACATCTGGTCGATGCGTAAACGTTCAGAAATTGCTGCTGTCACCCTACATATGTATATGAAAGTCGGAAAAATCAATTTCCCATTCAATGGAGAAGCATTAGGGGAACGCTAACGGTGGGTGGGAGCTAGAAGCCATTGAATGTAATATATATCTGTGTATAAGTTATCATTCATCTAAAACGAAAATATTGACGTGAACCATATTGAAACTTTTAAATTGTGTTGCAGAGCGAATAAAGAGACAAAATGGGACGAAATGAACATCATAGCAACTTTACATCCGGCCGAGAAGGATTATGGCCACATGAAAATCGACGAACCAAAAACCCCATATAATTACGAGGGACTTAACGATCACGAAATCGATCAGTTGGACTCGAGTGCAGTTGCATCAAAGTATGATATGAAATTCAATTTTTCTTATTTTAAAAATGTTTTTTTAAGTATACAACATGATACTCCTATGCTATTCGTTAACTAAAATCATTATTAACGAACAGTTTCTTTCGGTAGTAAAATATGTAATGAGGCATTATTAAATTGAAAAACATTTATTTATTTATATATTCTCTAATGATAAATAATAGATTAAATTATATATATATATATATATATATATATTCGGTTTCGATTCCTTTGGAATAGAACTGAAGAGCCTATGAAAAAGCCACCGAACGCGTCCTCGGGTTGCGGATAGAGGGTCCCTGTACCAAGGGTTTCTGCTGAATATGGTTACAATAATTAATAAGCAGTCGCGGACAATTGTCCAGGGATGGTCCCGAAGGAATAAACCTTAAGCGAAGGCGTAACAAACGTGCCGAAAGCTGAATGGCACCTAGGTGAGGTGTCTTAAACGGCGACTCTCGGATACCGGGCGACCTCTCAGAGTATGCAGCCTTATCCTTGCACGCGGGGCTCTACAAGGATGAACGTACCCTTTCCCTAGCTGCTCGTGGGAACAACAATGACACCACCAAAACACCAAAAAGTTGTAGATGCGGTTCAAAACGGTCGAATGCGCAAAGCACCCGACAATGGGTCGGCAAACAATGCCGATCATCCTAGATTTCGGGGTGCTGAAAATAATTTAGATGGAAACACGGCGACGAACCGGCGAAACGCCCACATTGAGTGGACGGATCAACTCAAGGATGACTTGCTAGACTGCTACGATGCCAGCATTATCCCTGTTCACCGAGGCGTTATGGCGCGTATGCACACTCTGTGGTGCTAGCAACACCCAGAGCTTCAGGACGTTTCGCATCAGTCCTTGCGAAATCAAGCCGACTACCTCCGGAAAAATGGATATGTACGCGGAGCGCTTACCCAACCGCTGCTTGATCAAGCTGCAGACGAAGATGAGGAAGCGACATTGAGACCAACCGCGGAAAGGAGGCACCTTCTGAGAGATGATCGCGATTCACGACAAGGAGGAACATTAACATGCAAGTTCCTCCTAAGCCCCAAGATCTGGCTGAAATGGATGCCTCCCTTCGTGGAGATATCCCGAAAGAGTCCGACCTCTGGACCATCAATTGCTCAGTTAATGGTGCTGTGAACTGAACAAGAAGATTGGATGGGCAAGACAGAATGCGTCCCGTGTTCAATGTGTGATTGACTACATATCATCTGGTAGACCGTTCACGGAAAGGGTTCGAAACTTCGCCCAAGAACTAAGGATCTTGAATCACACAGTGAACAAGTCAAAGCTGCTGACAATCAAGCAGCATATTGTTGACAAA
>CAKNYM010009683.1:0-10950 GCA_932195095.1 Andricus curvator | reverse complement strand
AAGTATTTTTTAACAATAATAATCTGTTTGAAGAATTATGTTTGTTAAATTTCAATAATTTTTACCAAACTCTGTATGAAGAGTGGACAAAAAGTTGAATATTTCAGACAAAACCGCAACTTTCTACCATTATTCCAGGATAATGTTATTTCAAATAATAATAAATTGTTTAATTATTATTGTTTTAATAACCTGAAGTAATTATTCATCCCACTCTAATCAAAAATTGGACAAAAAGTGATTTTTTTTTAAAGAAACTGCAATTTTCTATAGCCTTATTATAAGAAAATATTTTTAAAAATGATAGATAATTCTTTAAACAATTATGTTTGTCAACAATAATTATGTATTACCTCACGTTAATTGAAAATTGGACAAAAAGTGGAAAATTTTGAAAAAAACCGCGACTTTCTAACTCAAGTCTTAGAGAAATTTTCTAAAAACAATAATAAATTGTTTAAACAATTCTTTCATACATCTAATTATCATTATAAAGTAGTACCTTATGCATTAAATACAATTTTCGTTTTTTATACGCAAAAAGTCATAAATAGCGTCAAAAACTCGCAAAACTCATTTTTTCACTTATGGGGTTTTTTCACCTTTTTTCACCTTCTTTAGGCACTCAATTTCATACTTATTCAAGCTAATGCTTATTTAAGGCAAATAATTTTTACAGTTAAAAATTTTAAGAAAATCAAAACTTTTTACCATCAACCTACGAGAACATTATCAATAATAAGAATGAATTGTTTAAACAATTATTTTTGTTAACTTGAATTAACTATTACTTTACTCTAATTGAAAAGTGGACAAAAAGTGGAACGTTTTTGAAAACAGTGCGACTTTTTATCTCTATTCTAAAAGAAAATTGGTGAGAAGAATAATAAATTGTTTAAAAAATGTATGTGGAAATATAATTATCAGTATAAAGTAGTATTTTATGTATGAGAACCTATTTTCTTTCAAAGAACTGCAAAAAAATCATAATCAGCGCAAAAAAAAACCTTATCTTTTCGAGCAGGAAAAAAACTATGCAATTGATTTCATATTGATCAATTATAATAATTTTAAGATTCTAAAAAATTCTTATTTTTCTTAGCTTTGTTCAAATATTCAGAAGGCAATGTTTTGAAGATGAAAACCGACTTTTTTTTAAGAACAATTCACGGAGAGAAGTTTTCATTCGATCAAAAGATTGCTTTTTTGCTTTCAAGAGAACTAATCTCGATATAGTCAATGTACAAGTTAAAACATTTTCTAAAGAATAAATTTTGAGGTAAAACTGTGTTGAAAATCGAATGACATTGATTGGTTAAAAATAATTTTGTTGTTGTTGAAATTTCAGATATTCGGTTGAAAATTTTTTCTTTTCAAGTTAATAATGTATCTCTTCTGGTAGAAAAGTAAGCGAAAAACATCCATATAAAAGTGGCTTTTAGTAGAAGCTGAAGATTTAAGATTTTAAGTTGTGATTTGATTGGTACTTTGGTGCTGAAAAAAGTGGTGAATAGTTTTATTTAACGGCCTTTTCTTTGAAGAAGAAGTATTTCATGATTTTAATGTATTCAAAAACTTTTAGGAAGAGGAATATGATCAAAAGAACTCTTTTTCTTACTATATTAAAAATAAGATTTGGAATAAATCCTTTAGTATTTGATTTTCAAACAGATTTTAAGGAAAAACCCAATTTTATCAAAAATTTGGATTATCTAGTTCTGTATGACTGCCCTGCTTTTGAGTGTGCTTGGCCTAGTTTCTGCGTCGTCGATGTTTTTGATAAGATTTCAAAATCTTCTACGTCTCCAAGAGATGCGCAATTGCCCTCATATTTTTTACATGGAAAAATAATGCACGTGTATTTAATGTACATTTATCCTGCATCATCTTGTTTTTTGTTCCAGTTTCGCGTTCCTTCTATTGGCTAGACCCCTCCACGAGGTGCATATGCTGTACTTTGGCGTACGCGTTTCATAGAGTCATGTTTCCTTGATTTTGTTTTTCACTGATGAAATTTGTTTTTGACGGGCTATACATCCGCCTAATGACTGGCTTTTCTTGCGGATGGGGGAAAAAGAGTTGGTATATAAGCAGCGACTGAAGCAGGAGAGTTTGAGTCTATTTTTGACAAAAAATTAAAATGAATCGCTCATTCATCGTCTTGTTCGCATTATTGGTGTGCCTATCTCTTGTCAATGAGATTGCAGGATGTGCCTCGAATGGCTGTGCAAAACATGAAAGCGATGGAAACTGGCATAAGGTCCCATGTTGCGATTATAAATCATGCAAAGCACGTGAGTCAAAAATTGTTACTAATTACGCAAGGAAAGTTTTGGCCGTGTTTTTTAGATTTTATATTCAATTTTGTTTTCTTTTGGCTTTGATGTTTTCACTCTACAAGAATTTCTCAAATTCCGTACCTTGAATTCAACTTGTGTTATCTGCTCTAGTGAAAGATAAGACTTCAGAGAATGTGTAATATGCATTTCAGATTTCTTCTACAACTTTTCTAGGTCATGCCACAAGTTAAAGTCGAGGCACAAAATTCCAGAAATTCTTGCACTTTTTTTAAACTTCTCACGTGGAATATTTACTTCAAAAAGTCAAAAATATCTGTTCTAAAGGTCATTGGACGCGAAATTTAATAATCTTTTAAACGTGTTTATAAAAAAGTTCCTAGCTCCTTTTTTGACCGAGGAATCACGTTTCAAAGTCAGTAGCGATTTTTAATTAATTTCGCTGGTCGTATCGACAATTTCCGACGGTGATTGTGGAATTCTCAAAATTTCACTATGGGCCGGATTTGAACAGGCGTTTTCGAAAAAAAACAGATTATTTCACTAGAATAGAGAAAGTTTTGATGAATTAAAATCAGAATATCAGCATTGAAGTATAGTTCAAAAAATTAGTTCAAAATACTGGTATTGAATAGTGAAACATTTTTTTACTTGCAGCTCCGGGAGACCCTTCTGCTGCATTATCAAACTATACATGCCAGTAGAAACCACCTGGCCATTGATTGGCAGGATGCAGGCAGATGGAAGATACCTAAATTCTTGTTCATTCTTCTACCTCTTCATTGTCAGCTTCTTCTTGTTCTCCAAATTTTTCAAATTTAAGTTACAATGTGTTTAAGTATTCGAAGAGAGTGTAGTTTTCCGATGTTCATTTTGTGAATAATAAATAACTTCTAAAAACTTAAAACAATTGTATTCATTTCACAACAGCTCGCATTAGGGTGATTCAAAAATCATAGTTTTAAAAATTCCATGTGCACTTGGAAATTTTTGATCGTTTAAAAAAAAGGAAATTCCTGAAAAAAAAATTTTATCTAATCGAAACTCTTATAAGTTCATTGCTTTCGTACTGAAAGTTAATTCTTTTCAATTGTAAAGTCTACCATTATATTTTTGGTTCACAATTAATATCTTTTGACTGAAGATTCTACTATTTCTTCAAAAATTCAATTATTTTGTTGAAAATTGAACTGTTTTGTTAAAAAGTACACTTTTTTTTGTCGAAAATTCAACTATTGGTTGAAAGTTGAATAAATTTGATGAAAATTGATTTCATTCTTTTGTTTAATGTAACAAAAACTGATCTTTATTGTTTAAAAATTACGTTTCTTAACAAGAAATTAATATATATATATATATAATATATTTATCAATGAATGTTTTTTTTACGATAATTTTTTTCGATTAAAACAAAAACTACGCATCCTATCAAAAAGTTCCAAAGATTTTAAATTATTCGAAGATGCTACGAAAGACTTTACAAATTTATCAAGATTTTAGAAAATTTGAAAAAATTTCAAAGAATTTTTAATTGATTTCAGTAAGTTTAAAAGATTTAAAAAAATTTTTCAAGATCATAGCGTATTTATAAAAGTTTCAAGGAATTTCCAAAGATTTCAAATAACTAGAAATATTTAAAGGTGTTATAAAAAATTCCAAGGAATTCCCATTTGATTTTATTTAAGAGAATTTTAAATATTTAAAAAAAAAAAAAAAGATTACAAGGCAATTCAAGAGATTTAAACAGTTTCATCCAGGTTTTTATTAAAATACTTTGGGGTTGGAAACGGGGATCCAGGAACTTATTAAAATACTTTGGATTTGGAAACGGGGAAAATATGGAAAATATGGAATCAAAAAAAAAATTTGAAAATCGAAATCGGAACTCTGTAGAAAAGTTGAGCATGGAAACCATAATATTTTCAAATTGAGGCAGGCTATGTGACGTTTTCAATGTCACAATATGACCTAGTTTTTAATGATATGATGTGATATGACTAACTTATCTATTTCTCACGTTTTACATTTTTAGAGCTTCTTAAAAAATATTACATACGGTCCAAGTAAATTTATTCATTTGCATCAGGCAATTAGTTGCTTTCCGCAGCTGAATTAGGAAATATCGCAACTAATCGAATTATTAATTTTCTACTAATTTTTGATGGCTCACTTTTCGCTAAACAAATCGGTGAAATTTCACTGAAAATTATTTACATTTTCACCACTTTTGATTTAGAGAGACATAAACGTATCTTTTGGATAAGGGAGAAAACTATGCAATTAAAATAACCTTCTTTAGGCACTCAATTGTATACGGATACAAGCTGATGATTATACACGGCAAATAATGTTGACAAAGTTTGCTAAATAATTGCAATTTTCTATAGAACTTTTTTTCCATTTTGAACACCTTTTTTTAATTACTATATACAGTCCTAAATACATTTTTACTAAAAAATTAGTTGTTTTTCATTATTGCATTAGGAAATATCTTGAATAATCTAATTGGTAATTTTGTACTAATCTTTAGTGACCCACTTTTCGCTGATAAAATCTGTAAAATTTTACTAATAATGAGTAAAGTTTTAACAATTTTGGTATAAAGAGGCAACAAAGTATTTTTAATTGATTTGGATTGCATTGGTTCACTGTCATTGGGAGAAATCGGGAATATACTGATCACAATCCACTACAGCCCAAAAATTCTTGACCGATTTCGATGTATTTTTTTACAAATTCTCAGGATTAGATCTTGCACAACGACTTCAGGTCAGATTTTTTAATTTTATCCTGTGGAATTTATTATTTAAACAAACAAACAAACAGAACATCAAAATTAAACATTTTAGGAATATTATGTGTTTCCTCCGGAGAAAAGGCTTGAAGAGAAGTCGCTATCCATCAGAATTATTGCAGATGCAATTTACATGAAGAATTATTTTTATAAGGTGCTCTAACGCAAGAAAAAGTTCATCCTAATTAAAAATGCCTAAACATTTCGAGAGAGTGCTATTTAGAGTAAAAAATAACAATTTGTTAACAATTAACATTATTATAAATATTCAAATAAACGAATTGTTTTTTTTCTGGAAGTAATGTCTTTCTCATCAAGCAAATGTCAAGTTTGTTTCTAATTATAATAAATAGCTGCAGGAAAATGTAAGCATGAAATATTTGTATTGATAATAACATTATTATAAACAAATAAAAAAATGCAGTGATTTCCATGAGGAAAAAATTATTTTTTCTGCTAAATCATGCTGTAGCTATTTGAGTGGTTATATTTCATCAAGAAAGTGTGGTTTTTTTCTGAAATTTTCAACTTTTTGTTCATTTATCACTTGAAGTGAGTTATCACTCAATGGTGAACGAAAATAATAATGTTTTAAGCCATTTATCATTATTTTTAATAATATTTTCTTTGCGTTATGGTAGAAAGTTGCGGTTTTTTCTAAAATTTTAAACTATTTGTATATTTTTCACTTGAAGTGACATAATAATTAATGAGATTTATTGAAATTTGATTATTATTAGTTATGAACAAATAACATTAAGTTTTAATATTTATTATTTGATCCTAACTTGCATGACTTATTAACTCAATGAATAAGAAGTTGACAAAAAGTTAAAATAATTTTAAACAAACGTGCATTGGTCAAATAATTATTTTTTTTTAACTTGCATTAATTATTACTGTACTTAGTAAGTGAAAAGTTGACAAAAAGCTGAATATGTCAGACAAAACCACAACTTTCTAACATTATGACGGATAGTATTATGTGTAATAATAATGAATTGTATAATCGATTAGTTTTGTTAACTTGACATAATTAATCATACAACTCTAATTAAAAATTGGACAAAAAGTGAATTTTTTTGAAAAGACTGCAATTTTCCAGCATTGTTACAAGAGAATATTATTAAAAATGATAATAAGTTGTTTAAACAAGTGGAAAATTAAAAAAAAACGCGACTTTCTATCTCCATTATAACAAAAAATTGCTAGAAACAATAATAAATTGCTTCAAAAATTTATGCAAACATCCCATTATCGGTATGAAGTAGCATTTTGTTTAGTAGAAACAATCTGCATTTGAAGAACCGCAAAGAAATCCTAATCATCACCAAAAACTGGTAAAACCCATTTTTTACTTATGGGGTTTTTTTCGAGACCCTATAAAACAGACTTATGGGGGTGATATTTGAAAAGTAAAATTTTATTCGTATTCCATGACTGATTTTAAAGAGAAATGTTGAGTTTCAACTCGATTCACCAAATAACAAAAAAAATTGATTAATTTTTGTGTGGATTTGAACAAATTTCCGGGCGATATTCATGAAAATTCGAAAAAATTGTTTTTGGACCACCGTAATATTTACTCAAGAATTATTATGCAATACCTGCATTTTCGATTGGCATCAATGAAAGACTTGATTAAGAAAATATAATAATTCTCTTTGTCTAAAAATTCAGGCAAATTCATAAACTTTAAGATACACGTCACCTGATTCAATGAGACTCATTGAAGGCACAAATTTTTCTCATATAGCGCAATAATTTTTCCCAAATATTTTGTTCCTAAACGCTGAATTTTTATATTTGTTCATAATATTGTTATTAAAAATACGAATATTAAACCTTCATATTTTTCTGCAGCCATTATTATAATTTTGGATTCCTTTGAAAGTTTTTTGATGAGAAAAACAGAACTTCGAGTAAAAATACAATTTGTTTATTAGAATATTTATCATAACGTTAATTTTCAAGTAATGGTTATTGTCCACTTCCAATACTACTCCTGCGAGATATTAAGGCATTTTTAATCAAGATAACGGTTCTTGTTGCGAATCTTAAACTGAATATTTATGTTTCTGAAGTGTTTCTGCAATAATTATGATGGATAGCGTATTTCTTGAAGTCTTTTCTTCAGAGAAAACAAATAGTATTCGTAAAATGTCCAATTTTGACGTTCTATTTGTTTAAATAATAAATTCCACAGGATGAAATTTGAAAATCGGGACTGTCGAGAATGTCACATCATCGCGTAGTTTTACCAATTTATTCCTTTTTTCACGTTTACCATTTCCAAAACCTTTTTTTTTCAATTGTTACATGCAGTCGTAAGTAAAGTTATTCATTTGTGTCAAGCAATTAGCTCATCAAGTGTTGATTGATTAGTTGATCAGTAAGTTTTTACAAATCTTTAGTGGTTCACTTTTCCCTAATCGAATCTGTAAAATTTCGCTAGCAATTAGTTCAATTTTACCAATTTTTATTTAGATATCTTTTGTTAGAGGAAAAAAACTATACAATTAAAATAACCTACTTAAGGGCTCAATTGCATAGGTATTTCAAAATTCTAAAAAATTCTCATTATTCCAAACATTGTTCAAACAATCAGAAGACAAGATTTTTAAAATCAAAACAGACTAGGTCACGTTCACAATGTCACAGTATGACCTACTTATTTTTTCCAAAAAGTTAAGAATGTAACATCATCCCGTTATTTTAATAAACTTTTCTATTTTTTCACATTTTGTTTCTTTATAAGCTTTTTTTTAATTATTATATACAGTCCTGAGTGAATTTATTCATTTGTATCCAATTAGTTGCTTTCCACTACTGAATTAGCAGATATCTCAACTAATCGAATTATTAATTCTTTACTAATCTTTGGTGGCCTACTTTTGGCTAATTCAATCAGTGAAACTTCAAAGTAATTATTTAAATTTCACTGATTTTGATTCAGAGAGACCTTACCGTATCTTTTGGATTAGGAAAGACGCTCTGCAACTAAAATAGCCTTCTTTAGGGACTCAATTGCATATTTATTCAAGCTAATGCTTATTTAAGGCATATAATCTTTACAAAGTTTTCTAAATTATTGCAATTTTCAATGGAAAATAAGAAAAATGTACCACCGCTGAAAATTTTTAAAATCGAAAACATTACTCTGTTGAAAAGTAGCACATGAAGACCCTGAATATTTTCAAATTGAGGCCGGCTGCGTCATGCTTACAATGTCACAATATGACAGGTCCATCAAGCTAGCACCTCCACATTTCGAAATTCCCACATTTTTTCGTATCAGAATTTCGGGCTTCTTTTGGGCTTTTTTGGGCTGTATTGCCGATTTTTGGGCTCCTCTACTTTTTTTGAAAATTCAAATTCGCTGTGGAGGTGCTGGCTTGACTCAAGCCAGCACCTCCACTACATAAAAATTTGAAAAAATTGAAAATCAAAGATGACAGAATTTTGGGCTCTTGAACGCGCCAACAACCAATTTCCAAAAACTACTCCTAGTGGAAATAAAACTACCCCCTTTATAAAAACTCAAACTAGAAAGAAACAAAGTACACCACAATTTTGGGATTTTTTTGGGCTTTCAGATGCACGAAAAAAAATTCAAAAAACAACCCACTGTGTGCAAAAAACCACCCTCTTGTCGAAAATAAAATCTGAAAAAAATAAAGTGCATCATAATTTTTGGCTTATATTGGGCTCTCGAATGCACCAAACAAAATTGTCAAAAAGCACCCTATGTACAAAAAAACAACCCCTGAGTAAAAACTCAAACATGGAGAAACAAGATAGAAAGTAGTGTTGGGCTTTTCTTGAGCTCACGAATGCTTGATTTTTTGTTCGCAAAAACAATCCCTACGTCTAAAAAATCAAACGCCTATCTATGAATTCGAATTTGAATTTTCAAGGAGCCCAAAAATAAAATATATAGTACAAAGTAAATTTCTAAAAAAGATAATTCTTTGACAAAGTCACATCTGCCCGGTACAAAGGGGTTGCTTTTTAATGTTAATGGTAGGAGCCCAAAATTCGGTGTTAGAATTTTTGAGAAGCCCAAAAATTAGTGACTCTATTTACACAGTAATATTCTGAAAAAGATTATTTTTTGACCAAGCCATATCTGCTTGGCGTCAAGGGATTGCTTTTGAACGCTAAGGGTTGGAGCCTAAAAATTGGTGTTGATTCTTTTTTTTCGAATTTTCATGCATATCGCCAGGAAAATTTTTCGAATCCTTAAAAAAATGAATCCATTTTTTTTTTTGAACAACCAATTAAACTCTCTTCATATACAGTTTGTTAATAATTCTTGAAATTTAACAAACCTAATTCTTTAAACAAATTATTATTGCTAAAAATTCTCTTCTCCTATAGTAATACGAGATGGTTGCATTTTTTCTAAATTTTCAACTTTTTGTCAATTTTTCATCGACCAAGTACAGCAATAAATACTGTTATATAAAAAAAATAATAGTTTAAACAATTGACCTTTGTTAACAATTACTTTAAATTTTTGTAAACTTTTTTAACTAAATAAGTAATGCAAGTTAGCAACAAATAATAAATATTAATTTTAAAACAGACATTTGGTAACTCCTTCAAAGAAAATTTACAATCAATATGATCTATACCGAAAATTTAAAGAATATTTCAAATATCTGTTTTATTTCAGGATAATATATTCACAAAAAAGAAAGAGATTGTTTTGAAATATGATTCTCTCTAATGTTTATTTATTATTTGTTCTTAAGTAAAAAAGTAAATCAAAGTTGAACATAAAAAAAAACCCGTAAGTTTGTAGCACTTTTCTGAGAGAAGATAGTTATAAACAATAATAAATTGTGCAACCAACTATTTCTTTTAACTTGCATTAATTATTATCTAAGTGAAAAGGGAACAAAAAGTTAAAAATTTCAGAAAAAAAACCGCGACTATCTGGCATGAATATTGATGAAAATAGTTACAAACAATAATCATTTGTTTAATTAATATTATTTTAGCTGAACTTAATTGATTATTTAAGTCACATCAAGTGAAAATAGACAAATAGTTAAAAATTTTCGGATAACCGCAGCATTTTACCATTAAGCTAGGAGAAAATTATTAACAATAAGAATTACTTGTTTGAACAATTATTTTTGTTAACTTGAGTTAACTATTATTTTACTCTAATTGAGAAGTGGAACATTATTGAAAAAAGTGCGACTTTTTATCTCTATTCTAAGAGAAAATTGCTGAAAACAATAATAAATTGTATTAGCAATTTATGTATAAATATAATTATCAGTATAAAGTAGTATTTTGTGTATGAGAAACAATTTTCTTTGCAAGAACTGCAAAAAAAATCATGATAAGTGTAAAAAAACCTTAACTTTTGGATAAGGAAAAAAACTATGCAATTAATACATTGATCCATATTGATTTTATATTGATCCATTATAATAATTTTAAGATTGTAAAAAATTCTTATTTTTCTAAACTTTGTTTGAACATTCAGAAGGCAATGTTTTGAAAATGAAAACCGCCAAGGTCACGATAACAATGTCTGGGCATGGCCTTCTTCTTGTTTCAACAGAATTAGGAATGCTACACCACCGCTTTATTTGATCGTTTTTATTTTTTACAGTTTCCATATTTACATCTGTTTTGAAATTATAATAATTTAATTTTTACCAAGAAATTAGGTTTCCACTGTAGAATTCGAAAATATATCGACTAATAAAATCAGTAATTTTCTATCAACCTTTAATGACTCACTTTCGGCTAATAGAATCTGAAAAATTTAACTAGCAATTAATTAAATTATATCAATTCTGTTTCAAAGAGCAAAAAAACATTGGAACTGAAATGTAT
>CAKNYM010009682.1:0-10221 GCA_932195095.1 Andricus curvator | reverse complement strand
TTATTATGTATTATGTTGAACAATAATTTTTATTCTAGCTTTAATAAATAAGTTCGTATATTCATATATCTAACTATCATAATGGTATGAACGATAAACCACGATTCATGGATAAAAGATTTGACACAAAAAGATTTGATTTAAAATTTGAAGATTTGAATCTTACCGCCTTGGGCAAAAGTTCGGCTGTGGTGCGCCAGGGCGCGCAACGATTTGCCTCTCTCGCAGTCGAAACGGCGCGCCGAGTGTTTAAGACAGGAGTCGAGGCGTCGAAAATCATACTTACTTGGCATAAATGCTACCGTGATCAACAAGATGGTTACTGCAGGGCGACGCTCTTCTATTGCACTATGGTCGAGCTGACCCTTGCTGCTGCGAGATATCCGAATGTGGATATCTCGGACGTATAATTTTTGTTAGTCGCGACTGTGTACGCGGGCTGTACGGATACGGTAAATTGTATAGTACTTGACAGAATTAAAAATGATTTTAATATACATTATTGTATGTTAATAATATGTATTTTAATAAAACTTCACATTATATCCCATTTAACTCCCTGATTATTCCTACGGTATCCCTGGGACAATACAGAACATAATTAGAATCAAATGGGATATCGCGCAATATTCTATTGCTATAAGGAGCTATTTATATGCCAGTAGTGTGCCAGTACTGTGCCAGTACTGATAGTCAGTACTGAGTCAGTACTGGACAAGCTCCGAAAATCAGTACTGGACAGCGTTACAAGCCAGTACTGGCCCAGCACTGGCCCAGTACTGGGAGTCAGTACTGCCAGACCGGCAGTCAGTACTGGGTCAGTACTGCGCCGTTCGTACATTTCTACTAGGGATATTTCAAATCCTTTTAAATCTTTTGAAATGCCTTGAAATGTATTAAAGCTCTTAGGAATTCCTTTGGGTTTTAAAAATACCTTAAATATTTCAAATTCTTTGAATTAATTGAAAATTCCTTCGAATCTTTTAAGATATCCTTAAATCTTTCAAATTCTTGAAATCTTTGATAATACCTTGAAATATTTGAAAATCTTTTTGGAATCATACGAAATCCATGAATTGTTATGAATAAATTCTTAGAAATCTATTTAAATATTATAATATCCCTTGAAATTACATTAAATCTATATATAACCTGAAATCCTGGAAATTTTATAAAAATACCTTGTGAGCTTTCAAAATCCCTTAAAATCATTGAAATCCTCGGAAATCTTACAAAATCACTTGAAATTTTTCGAGATATCATAATAGGCCCTACGAAATCGTTCCATATTTTCAAAAATTCCAGGAAACTTTTTAATAGTCTATGCAAATTTTTCAAATACCTTAAAATCAGTCAAATCCTTGGGAATTCCTAGAAATTTTTGTATTGTAACCTTCTCAAAGTGCCCTTTTAAAAAGCCCTCAAATGGTGAGAATCGTTTTTTTAAAATTTGAAATCGAAATGAAATCTACTTTCTTATGAATAATTTTATGCAAAAAGAGCATGAAACACATTCACAAATCAAAATTAGGTTTCTAAACTACTGAAATGTTTTAAAAATACCCTAAGATATTTTAACAACTTTAGAATCTTTTGGAATGCCTTAACATTTGTAAGTCTGTTGAAAGTGCTTCGGAATCTTCTGAAGTACCCTGAAATATTTTTAATCATTTTAAATCCTGTCAGGTTACCGAAAGAAATTAAAAATTCCTTGGAATCTTTTAATATACCCTAAAACCTGAAATCAATTAAATATTCATCATAATCTTTTGAAATACTCTTAAAGTTTTAAAATACTTTGAAATCTTTTGAAATTGATTGAAACATTTTAAAGCTCTTGAAAATGCCTTAGAATCTTTTAAAATACCATACAATAATTTAAATCCTATGAGTGACATTCAATTACTGAAATAAATTTAAAAATTCTTAGAATCTTTCAAAGTACCCTAAGATATTTGAAATCCTTCAAAATATTTTGGAATTCCTTGAATTTTTTCAAGCTCTTCAAAATCCCTTGCAAATTTTAAAAACAACCTGAAATATTTCCAATCTTTTGAAATTCTTTCAAATTATTGAAATAAAAAAAATCCTTTGATTCTTTAAAAATCACTTGAAACTTTTTTAAACTTTCGAAAATGTCTTGGTATCTTTTAAAATACTCTAGAAGTTCTCAAATTATTTACAATTGTTTAAAATTCCTTTAAATGATTGAAATCTCTTGGAAATGCCTTGGAGTCTTTTCAAATTCCTTAAATATTTATTTGAAATATTTTAAAATTACTTGAAAGTTGAAAGTTTTTGAAGCGTTCGAAAATGCTTTGGAGTCTTCTAAAATATTAAAAAATATTTCAAATCCTCTGAAATCAATTGAATTACTGAAGTTAATTGAAAACTCCTTGAAATCTTTTAGAATAATCTAAAGATTTTCAAATCCTTGAAACTTCTTTTATATTCCTTGAAACTTGAAATTTTTTTTGAAATGCCTTCAAATATTTTTAAATACTCTAAAATATTTAAAATCCTCTGAAATCAATTACTGAAATCAATTGAAAATTCCTTGGATTCTTGAAACTTTGTTAATCTCTTTAAAATAAAATGAAAATTTTAAAAACAGCCTAAAATATTTCTAATCCTTTGAAATTCCTTCAAATTATTCAAATAAAAAAAAATCATTGGATTCATTAGAAATTCCCCAAAATATTTCAAGACCTTTAAAACTTTAAAAATCACTGAAAACATTTCAAAGCTTTCGAAAATGCCTTCGAATCTTTTAAATTACTCTAGAATATTTCAAATCCTCTGAAATCAATTAAATTACTGAAATGAAATGAAAAATCCTTGAAATGTTGAAGAAAACTCTAAAAGTTTTTAAATCCTCTGATTTTGTCGAAATTCCATCAAATTGTTGAAATCTCTTGAAAATACCTGGGATTCTTTTGAAATACCCGAAAATGTTTCTAATCTTTAAAAATTCCTTCAAATTATTGAAATAAATACAAAATTCCTTGAAATCCTTCGAAATTCCCTTAAATATTTTAAGCCCTTTAAAATCTTTTAAAATTTCTTGAAATTATTAACATCTCATTAAAATACCTTGGATTCTTTTACAATGCACTACAATATGCCCAATCCTTTAAAATTTCTTCAAATTATTGAAATAAAAAAAAAATTCCTTGGAATCTTCTGAAATTCTCTGAAATATTTTCCTAAAATATATATTCAGTTGAAATCTTTAAAATCACTTGATATTTTTTAAATCCTCTGAAATCCAATTAAATTACTGAAATCAATTGAAAATTCCTTAGAATCTGTTAAAATACCCTAAAACATTTCAAATCCTTCAAAATCTTTCGAAATCCATTTAAATTATTTAAATCTCTTGAAAATGCCTGTGATTATTCCAAAACACCCTATAATATTTCCAATCCTTTTAAATTTCTTCAAATTATTGAAATAAAAAAAATTCCTTCGAATCTTTAAACATTCCCTAAAATCTTTCAAGTTACTCTAAAAGTTTTCAAACCCTTAAAATATTGTAAAGCTTTCGCAAATGCCGTGAATTTTTTTTAAATACTATAAGACATCTCAAATTTGCTGAAATCAATTAAATTACTGAAATAAATGGAAAGTTCCTTGGAATAATTTGAAATACTCTAAAAGTTTTCAAATCCTCTAAAAAATTTGTAAACTACTTTAAATTATATAAATCTTTTGAAAATGTCTTTCATTCTTTTGAAATTATCTAAAACTCTCATAATCCGTTAAAATCCTTCGAAATTGTTGAAACAAATACCTGCAAAATTCCCTAAAATATTTCGAGTTCTTTCAAATCACTTTAAAACTTTCTAGAACTCTTGAAAATTCCTTGCAATCGTTTAAAATGTCCTAATGATTTAGTTAAAATATTTTTAAATTACTCGAAACATTTTAAAGCTTCCGAAAAAACCTTGTAATCTTTTAAGATACTCTAAAATATTTCAAATCCTTTTGAATCAATTAAATTACTAAAATCAGTTGAAAATTCCTTGAAATCTGTTAAAATATCCTAAAATATTTCAAACCCTTTAAAATCTTTTGGAATTTCAAATGCCTTGGATTCTTTTCAAATGCCCTAAAATATGCCCAGTCCTTTAAAGTCCCTTCAAATTATTACAATAAATAACAAATTTCTTGGAATCTTCTGAAATTCTGTCAAATATTTTCCTACAATATATATCACTTTGAAATCTTTTGAAATGAATTGAAAACTCCTTAAAATCTTTCATAATATCTCAAAATATTTCAAATTCTTCTAATTATTTAAAAAAAGTAGAACCGAAACGTACACGAGTTTGTATACAAACAGGCGCATCACATTACTAAATACGAAGAAACACGTTGCATTTTCGAAGTTGAACTACGATTCAATTCGCTTATACTATTTCCAACAGTGATCCCAAAAGACATGCGCATGCTTCGATTGAATGGCACTCATTGGCTCTAGTTTGCGTCCGTATTTAAAATTTAAATGCAGACGCGCACTGTAGCCAATGAACGTCACTACAATCCAAGCAAGCGCAGATCAAGGCGGCTCCGTTGGGATCAAATGAATCCAACTGAAGAACGTGACATCGTTACACGTTCCATCGCTTTCTAACGCACTGATGCCTCGTGTCACACGCATGTAGCAGGCGAAAGTAAATAATCGTGACATGTTCCATCACTTTCTAACGCACGGATGCCTCGTGTCACACCCATAGCCGCGAAGACGATATAATCGTGACCATCGAAACGTGACATGTTCCATCACTTTCTAACGCACTGATGCCTCGTGTCACACCCATAGCAGGCGCAAACGATATAATCGTGACTATCGAAATCAGGAATATCGTTTAGAGATTTTATATTAAGGAAAAATTTTAGAAAATAAATAATTTAATGTGGTTTTCCTTACATCTGTTGAATTTTCATGAGTTCATATTTTAAATTTTGATAAAAATGGAAGCCTAATTTATTACTCAGTTACTTTGTTAGTATTTGACACGATGTAATAAACAGATTTCAATACATTTGGAAGACTGCAGAATAAATCATGTAAATAGTTTTAGTGAATATTGAATCTTTAATTGTAATACAGTCACGTTGTTTCCATTTGAGTAATTTAAAACGTGTTTATTGAAATAAAAAATAATAGTTACAATTAGACTTTTAATTTATTACGTCAACTGATATTCGAAAAAATTATCTACAATAGTTCAATATTTCGTTTTTCCTAAATGATATGCGTTACAGTATTGGCTTTTGAACTGTTTAAAAGCTCGCGCTCTCTTTGATCAAACTCCTAACCTCAAATCCACTTCCGTATTTCATGTACCATTAAGCCACGAATTTCATTATTATTTCTCGTTTTCAAAACTGCCCCTTTTGGATTAAAAATTTTTAGATGTGATAAGAACAATTTCCGTTATGAAATATTTAATTCCTAATAATGATGTGATTGCCACTGTAGGTGCTAAAATTTGCCTACAATTTGACAATTACCCATATACAAGTAAGGAATCAGTTCTCTGTCTCTAGTAAAATGATAATTTTCATTTGTACTCTGCTTTCCACTTTTATGATATTTCTGAATTCTTTTGGAAAGTAAAATATATTACATCAATCATATATTCAAATTTCTTACATAAAGATAATCGACTAAATTTAAAATTTTATTTTTCGTAAAGACTATATGTATATTCAATTTAAATTCGCAATTTACTTTGAGAATGGTAAAACATATGTTATAATCATTGTATGTATTTCATCTTGCTGCGTAATTATGTATTTATCGCTTAAATTTTAGATACAGCGACGGAAAGAAATATATGTGGATTCATGGTGTAATAAAGATTATTTTTTAAATATTACTTTTAACGCAAATTGTTTGCGTCCACTGTTTAGAAATTTGAACAATAATGTCCTGATTTTAATAATACCTCGTCCGGATAAATGACGGACCCATCTCTTCCCGTTTCCATCATTGTCGTTTTACAAAATTTCACGTCAAATCTTTTCGGACCAAAAACTTCAGGGTTGATGAAATAATTTGTTAATTGAAAACCACTATTTTTTTCCTACAGAATGAAATGAAGTACTGCTATATTCACGGTCCTTGCCAAAAGATCGTCGATATATGGATGATGATGTAGCGTACCATGATGGACGTCCTTATGAATGTGCCTTGGGTGGAAGGTTTTATCAATTATATGTAGAAGAACATCTTCAAGGATCCGGTAATTTAAAAACTAAAATACAGCTACAGAAAATATTAGAGAATTCTGCCTAAGACGTCTAATTTTTTTCTATTTATTTCCACCGTAGCACTTTTTGCCATGTTACAAAACCTTCCTCTCAATCAACACCTGAAGTGTTTTATATAAAATAGTTTTTGCATTAATTAATGACCATATTTTTCTTACATCAGAAAAAGTGCCGCCACCGCCACTCCTTTTTATAATGGTGATGTACTGTATTACATAAACAATCCTACTGGAGAAGCCGAAAATCAAATATTTTTTAATAGGCCTCCATTTGAAAACGGTAATTTAAAAACTAAAATACAATTTAAAACTAATATTACAGAATTCTGCCTAAAATGTCTTGTTTTTTCTATCCTTACTATGAGCAGATAACATGGGCTGATCCAAAGTTTTATAAAATGGTTATGATATAGTGCTACGCGCAGGAGGTCCTGTTGCAAAGTATCAGAATGTGTTTCACTTATTACGGTACAGGACCCGGCGAGTTTATTGATTTGAATAATTATAAGATTTTAATTTTATTTTTATTTGATTTCAGTTCAAGATTATGTTTATTTTTTATGTATCGAAATTCGATATTTGATAATCGATTTTTTGTATTGGGGTATTTTTTGCAAATCTTGTTTTTGGTTTCAAATAAGAATCTTCATTTCAACATATTCAATTCATTTTAATCGGATATTTTTTTCGCAGAGTAGTTTTTCCGTTACTTAATTTTTTGTTTAAATCCTTGAAATATCAATGACTACTTTTCTTACAGGAAAAAGTGGACGAAAGATAATTGAACCTGTTACAGATGATATGGGTGAAAATTAAAAAGTTGAAATTATTTAGTTAATATTTTTTGTTAAAAGTATTTCAGAACAAGATAAAACCTTTTTTTGATTAAAATTAACCACAATAAGTGTAAAAATAATGAAAAGCGAAATGAAAAAACAGGTCCTTATGTAAAACTGCAATTTTTCAAAATCTAATAATAAATATTTAATTTAAGTCATTAAAAATATATTTTATGTCGAAATAATAATTGTAACTGCTTTTAGAGCTCTTATTCACGTAAATTAAGTTTTATTTTTGTTATTATTTAGGATATATGTAATAAAACATGTAACTTTGAGATTATTTGAAATTATTTATAAATTGAAACAACGGGAATATCGATTATTTTCCTTCTGACATCTTCACTTTATATAAATAAATTTTTTGTTACCGGATTATAAGGTTATATATTACGAATTTATTATTTTAAAGTATATTTTTACGTTTTAAACTACCCTAGAATCCATTAAATTCCTTAAAATCTTTGGAAATACCTTGCAATATTCGAAAATCTCTTCAAATTCTTTTAAATCTTTCACATTCTTTAAATCTTCTTCAATACCTTGAAATGTTTGAAAGTCTCTTCAAATTTTCAAAATGCTTGCAAATTCCTCAATTTTTGTGAATAAATCCTTTGAAATTCCATGGTATTTTTTAAAATTCTTTGACTTGAAATTTTGTTAAGCTCTAGAAAATACATTGGAATCTTTTAAAATATCCAAAATCTTTCAAATTCTTTTACATCTATTGAAATTCCTGAGAATCCTTTAAAATATCTTTACATTTTTTTAATTCTTTTAAATATTCCATTTTTTTCAGATCTTCGGAATTTCTTGAAATATTTGAAAATTTCTTCAAATCTTTGAAATCCGTAAATTCTTGTTAATAAATTCTTTGAAATTTGATTGAAATATATGATAAAATTCATTGAAATACCGTGAAATTACACAATATCTGACGATATTCCTTGACATTTTCGAAATATTTGAAGTACTATGAAATGCTTTGAGGTCCTGGAAAATTCATCATGAAATAACTTTTTGAAAGCCTTTGAAATTCCTCAAAATTGCTTGGAATCCTTGAAAATATCATAAAACCTTATAGAGCATGTAAAATCCTTACAAATTTTCCGAAATTATTTTCAACCGCATGAATTTTGTTTAAATCCCTTCAAATCGGTAAAATTCTTGGAAATTCCTTGAATTATTTTAAATCATTTAAAATCTTTTGAAATAGCTCAACATTTTGTAAATCTCTTGAAACTTGCTTGGAATCCTTTGAGATGCCCTACAATATTTTCAACTCTTGAAATCTTTTGAAATCTCTTTAAATTTTGGAATTTTTGAAATATTTGAAATTCTCTTCAAATATTTGAACTCCCTTAATTCTTGTGACTAAATCCTTTAAAATTTAATTAAAATATTGTAATATACATTGAATTTCCGTGAAATTATATAAAATATTATGATATATCTTGAAATCCCTTGAAATATTTGAAGTCCTATGAAATTCTTTGAGAACCTGGGGAATTCATTACAAAATAACTTTTTGAAAGCCTTTAAATTCCCTCAAAATTAACAAAATCCTCCGAAATATTTTAAAATCCTTTAAAATCTCTTGAAATCTTCAAAAATATCCCAAAATCTTGTAGATCCTGTAAGATCCTTCCAAATGTTCCGAAGTTTATTAGAAGCACATGCATTTTGTTTAAATCTCATCAAATAATTAAAATATTGAGAAGTTTCTGGGTATTTTTGAAATTCTTTGGAATCTTTTGAAATAGATTCAAATTTTCTAAAGCTCTAGAAAATTCCTTGGATTCTTTTAAATCTTTCAAATTTTTTTTAAATCTTCGGAAATTTCTTGAAATATTTGAGAATCTTTTCCAATCTTTCAAATTCCTCAATTCTGTTTAATAAATTCTTTGAAATTTCAATAAAATATGATAAAATTCCTTGAAATTCCAGAAAATCTGAAGATATACCTTGAATTATTTGAAGTCCTATGAAAGCCTTTGAGATCCTGGGAAATTGGTTATAAAATAACTTTTTAAAAGCCTTTGAAATCCCTTAAAATTACCTGGAATCTGTAAAACCGTCCTAAAACCTTATAGGTTCGGTACAATCCTTCCAAATCTTCCGCAATTCTTTTAAACCGCATGCATTTTTTTTAAATCCTTCAACATCTTTTTAAATAGTTTAAAATTTTTTAAAGCTTTACTTTCGAAGTACCCGATAATCTTACAAATCCTTTTAAATCTATTGAAATTCCTGAGAATCTTTGAAAATATTTATTAAATTTTTTTAATTCTTTCAAATTTCTTAAAATCTTCGCACATTTCTTGAAATATATGAAAATTTCTTGAAATCTTTGAAGTCCCTCAATTCTGGTCAGTAAATATTATTAAATTTCATTAAAATATTATGAAACTCCTTGAAATTCCGTGAAATTACATACAATCTGATGATATTCCTTGGAAGCCCTTCAAATTTTTTGAAGTTCTATGAAATCCCTTAACCCGATAAACTTACAAGATGTTGAATATTTCGCGGGCAGTAGTGATTTAAAAAATTCTGAAAAACATATATAACAATAGATAAGTTTCGAAACTTAAAATATTGTTAATGAAATGTAAGGATCACAGAAAACATCAATAATGTTATGTTTTTTATTTATGCATTCTGGCTATTTTAATGCGACTTTATTTTTTTAGTAATTTAATATTGAATTTAAGTGGAAGGTATGCTTTATATCGAATATACATCCAATTATCTCATATTTCAGTAAATACGTGAGAACTTAAATAAACATTGATCTGAGGTTTTTCGAAAAAAATTCAAGAATAATATGGAGTTCAATGTTTTTATTTCTGAAACAGAACAAAAGATCAATTTTTTCGAGTTTTTTCATTCTTGGCTTTATTATAAAAAGAAAATGTTTGCCTTTATGTCACCAAAAGTTCAACCTGACACCAAGGAATAAAGAAATGCGAAAATCAACTAGTAATTGCATAAATAAAAAAAAGGCTTAAAAATCAGAAGATAGTGCATTTTAAAAATGGAAAAATTAGTTTAATTTAAAAAAAAACTAATAACATATATGTTATTAGTTTTTTTTTAAA
>CAKNYM010009680.1:0-10324 GCA_932195095.1 Andricus curvator | reverse complement strand
AATTCTAGTATTCTAATATTCTGATATAATATTATTATAATTATAATCATTTTATATTATAACTATATAACTATATATATATATTTAAATTTGATTTTATAATTAATCATTATTATATAAATATAATTATTTCAATTATAATAATATAATCCTCAACTCATTATTATACAATTTAAATTTACAAACATAATGTTTTACTATTAAACAATTAAACTATGCAGCTTTTGTTCAATTAAAACAAATAATTACGCGGGACCGTGAATCAGGCACTATTAGGTATTTGAAGTTACTTATGTTTTATTTTTCAAAAGTTATTCAATTAAATAATAAAAGCCATAATTTTATTTGTAAAAATTTTATTATTTAATTGAACAGCCTAAAAAAACATATCTAAAGAAACTTATGGTGGTGTAGGCGTACTACGTAGACCAGATATTGGCTGGTCTCCCTTTCTTAATTTCATTCCCGTACCCGACTCGACAGCGCCGTGTACTCTTGCCATCGTCACGCATAAGCGAGAGGAAGAAGTGAAGAGAATCGAAGAATCTGTTGGAGAGTCGATTCCGGAATCGAGTTTCGACCGCTCAGACTAGGTTCCAAATAATCGATTCCCAGATACCAAGAATCGATTCTTCGAAAGAATCGGAATCGATTTGACAGTCCCTACTGAGTCGTTCAGCAGCCACGCAGCGAGGCCTACGCTCACGCGAACTGAAATTCGTTCTATTGTTAATCATAGTCTTTTTCTAATATGCATATGCATAAGAGCTTGCATATCAATTCACCGTTCCACGATTATACATCTCACGCCATCAAGGCCGACGCGGACTTCTCAATCTCCAATGTCTTCATAATCGAGTTGTTCAGAGTGCAGCTTATATCGATGCAAATGGCAGTGATCCTCTGCTAAAAATGATCAGGAAACACGAGATGATTGGCAAAGGAGCGTTCCTTGACAAAGCCGCGGAGCAGGCATCAGAGACCCTTCGCCTAAATTTTAACACCAGCAGTGAGAAGCGCATGACACCATCTAGAAACGTCACTTTCAAAAGCCCAAGTAAAGAAAGCAGAGGTTGAAAAATTCCGCCAACAGCTCCTCGACAAGAAAATGAACGAAAACTTTTATATAAATGTAGAAAATCAGCCCTTGTTGAAGGCGCTAACTTTTGGTTTCCTCAGATTATTAGGGCTTAATTCAGATACAGAGGGTTTCATTTACGCATGCATTTTACATCAAGAAGTTCCCAGCGATAAGTGCAGAGCGTCACTCGAGGCCTGACATTTTTCTCCAGGACTTCGAGAAACGAACTATATTCGTACTACATTTTTCGGCTCCGGCCGAGAAATGTTAAATTAATTGTCCTTGCGATCATTGCTCTCGGAGGTGCGAAACTATCACTGGTTCGTAACCTCAAAGCCATACCCGCGTGCCAAAAACACGACAAGGCTTTGGGACTTAAACGAACCTCTTACTTAAACTGACGAACTCTAAGCTACACCATACTCCAATTGTTGTGCCTATTACAACAGCGTCGCAAGAGATTACAGACATCGTATTAATTTAATTCATAACATCGTTGACTCATCAGGTGCTTGACTTAGTTTGTAGCTGATGATGAAAAACCGGGCTCTTCCGAGAGAAAGTTGAAAAAATAAAAAAATAAAGCATCTTGGGGTGATTAATGTCACCTTCAGCGCTCTCGGTCGCTATATATATATTTTTTATTAAAAAGGCAATTGATAGACTACATTGTTGGGTTGCGAGAACAATTGAAATTACTATACTGGAATTAGTAAGAAAGGAGTAAAGCATACAAAATTGCGTGATAAAGGTTGTGCATAGGTCCTTAGTAATTTAAAAATAATTTATTTATTATTTTATACACGCATTAAAACCATTTTGTCCTGGAACACAAGAAGCTACACGCGCGCCTAAAGTGCGATTAACGATTCTTGTTGATAATATTCATAGAAAACCACACTTTTGCAAAGAAAAAAAGGCTGAAGTTAGAGAAAGTAAGTTATGCACTAAAAAAGTTAGGTAAAATGATTGAAGAAATAATTTAATAAATAAAAAACAAAAAGAATATTTGGAGAAAAGTGCCGTCAACAAGAGTCAAGCCAGCAACCTTTTGTCTATGAGTAGAGTGCTCTACCGCCCTAATCTATCCGGCGGTTGAAAGGCGAAAACCGCGGAGGCCATATAGCCTGTATGGAATTTTAAAAAGCCTTCTTCTCAAAATTGGCCTTGTATGGGGTTATAGCAATTTTACAATTTTATATTGGGGTCATGACCTTTTTTATAGATATTATGCAACGGCCATACCACGCTGGAAACACCACTTCCCGTTAGATCACTGAAGTTAAGCAGTGTTGGGCGCGGTTAGTACTTGGATGGGTGACCGTCTGATACTACTGCGTTGCTGTTGGCGGTGGTGGGTGTGGTGAGCCCACACTTGTAGTTATTTACTACAAGAAACTATCCACCTAGAAACACTACCCGAATCGGGTAGTGTCACGCTTACCCCTTGAGGTTCGCCGAAAGGGAAATGGCTTAATGGTATATATGCATACCAGCAAAAAAGGCCATGTTCAGCCACTGGATTGCAAAATTCAGGATTTCCTCTTCGCATCACTTTCGGCTTCGGAAGACATCTCGAGTCTGTTTTCTTAGAGAAGCTACACAAGCTTCTTAGAACCAAGCACCTGAAAATAATGCCCTACCATCCAAAAGCTAGAGGTCTCGTCGAAAGACTACACCGCTGAGCTCTACTAGCCGTACTTCGCGGCTTATAGATGTCAATCTAATTCGAAAGACGTCGGTTGTTACAGGGAACGACAAGTACTGTATCTAAAGTTTAATTAAAAAACAATTTTCTTCTGTCTCCGATTCATAAATATTTCAGACCAAGTGCATTGATACCTGTATAGCAATAATACTATTAAAATACTTTTTACCCTGCCTAACAATCTTGAATTTTGAACGAAAATATTTAAGTGACAATATTGCTGTTTAATTCACGACAAAATGAATTTTGAGAGTATAAATTAATCAAAAATGTTTTCTAGTACACCTGAATTTGTGTCTGTATAGCTAGGAAATTATTTTTTAAAAAATTTATTTTGTCTTTTATCGTGAATAAAAAGAAATATTTCATTTGTAGCTATTTTCTTGTAATACATAGTCAAGAACAATTATTTTAAAATCAACCTGCTTCATACATTATTGTTTCAATATATATTGAAAATACATTCCCCATAACATATATATCACACATTACATGGTCAGTAATCGAGAAAATTTACATAACTTTACAAAAAATAACGAAAACGTCGATTTTATTTAAATTTACGATGCGGACAGAAGACATTTTTTTTTAAATAAAACTTTAGGGGAATAGATTTGGCTTCCAATCCAAAGTTTTCATCCTTATTATAACTACGAATGAAGAACTTTTTTTCTATGCGTCCTATTGTATTACAGTATAATAATTGTAAATAGCTACACTATTTAAAAAAAACTAATAGGCGAAGTTATTGTGGCAATAGTCAAACGCAAACAATTTTGCTAGTTTGTAAACTTTTCCAGGCCAACATATCTGACATGTAGGGGTTTAACCTCTGGTACATCTAAGTTCGAGGCCGATCACTAACATGGAACATATTAAACTTTTCAAGGAGGATATGTTTTTTTATGAGCCAATATTAAATTATGTGTTAGAATTATTTAATAGATACCTTTGTGTAACGTGTGAAATCTACAGTTTGTGATTAATCTTGAAGCCAATCCAGGGCTTAATCGGTGATATGGTGTACTTTCTGCTAGGGCTGTTGCACACTTGAGAGCATGTGTCAAAATAGTAATATTCCTCGCTGTACACATGAATAGTGATATTGTGTAGTGCAATTCTTTGATCACAGAACTGACCATAGCAAAGAACGTAATGAAAGATGTGCATTTTACTTCTTCAGCATGCACTAAAATGGTTCTTGCTCTTCTAAGAAGTTCAGACAGTGTACTCAATGCAAGCTGTAGTACTTTATAAGAAGTTTCTTTTAAAATAAGTGTTGTCATTACTCGAGCATTCGTTTTGGAGCCACTAGCAACAATTTGAGTCCAATAGCCAAACAAATCACGGCTTGGAACGATTAAAACAATGATGTGAAATAATTTAACTGTTTCCATTCGCACCCTCCATTCTGCTTGAATTGTGCTACTGGCGGCTTCTGAATCTGAAGTATCAGAATCACTAGATAATTTATTTAATACTTTATAATCAGTCAATATTTCGTTTGTGACATCAAATGTTGATTTCTTAGGTACTTGCTTTCTGAACTTTGCCTTGTTAGTCTTTACATTTTTTTTTCCAGAAAATTTTGGAATACTTTCTGGTAAACTCAGCGCTGCTGGACGAAGTTTTTGTGGCTTTATGGATGGATAATCATCGATACCATAAAAAAGAAAAGCTTGTATTATTCCTAACATTTCACCAATTTTATCTGAAGAGTTGATCATAATTTTCTCGGATGTTATAATTCGTAAAATGCGTACACAGCTGCAAATAATCTGCAAATTAAACAAATATTATGACAAACAAAGTTATGGAATCAAATTTTTTCAAAGAATTACAATTTGAGAAATTAATGTTGAAGCCGAAAGCACTAAATCGCCTTCAATTTTTGTAAGGGTTTATGAACCGAAATTCTCTTTCAAATATGTCCTTCGAATTCTTCATTTAAATCTAAATTTCTAAATCACAGGCTAGACACTTTTACTGTCTTTCAAGGCCACCGAAAACTTTCCTTTATCTTCGAAAATTGGAGAATTTGAGATTATTCCAAACATCAGTAGTCTAAGCTATATAACGATTTCTATGTACTATTTCTTCAACCTAGCCTTCGTCGCCACTTAATTGTATACCCTCGAACCGATCCTTGCTAGTCCTTCGCTGATTCACACCTCCTACATGAAACAACTGCATTTTCCAACACCCCTTCCTCAAGACTTAGTCCATCTCCCTACCCATCGTACCGTGTACCTTGCGTCCCCGCTACACTCGAATTTCGAAATTCACAACGACAACATCTATCTGAAAACTGTAATCACTCGCGCATTTTACTTGTTACCCAGTAAAGAACTTAAATAAATCGTGCTCTTTATATATGAATCGTGTGCCTTTCAATTCTTAAACCAGCGGATCCTTGTTCAAAAATTCAAAGAGTGTATCATGGTCCTTCGAGAACGGATATCAGCTTAACGAAAGGATTTACATCCATCGCAACAACGAACTTGTAGATATTTCACAAGAAAAATATCTAAACGATCCGAACGCGAGTGATTAAACAACGAAAACGAAAGTGAAAAGCGAACTGTTGAACTCTACATTCGTGCAGATAGTTAATTATTCAACTTTGAACTTGTGCACCGAAAAGCGAAACGCCAAATTGTGAACTCGTGCAGTGAATAGTAAAGCGAACTCTAATCCTGTGTTTCAAAAAGCGAACCTTAAACTTGTGTTGTGAAAAGCGAACTCTAAACTTGTGTTGTGAAAAGCGAACTCTTAACTTGTGTTGTGAGAAGTGAACTCTAAAAATGTGCGTTGAAAAACGAACTTTAAGCTTGTGTAGTGAAAAGCGAACTTTGAACCTTTGTGGTTAACCCTTTGCGGCATGGTGGGAATACGTATTCCCACCTGTTTTCATACTATTTTTTGCGATTTTATAGTAGTTTTTCATCGATTAAATCGAAATTTTTTGTAGTTTTATGATCATAGGAAGTTCAAGTATCAAAATTTCTAGACAATACTTTTAAATCGATTGTTAATTTTTTAATAATTATAAATAAAGTCCAAAAAACAAGCCAATATTTGATAAAAATTCATTATTAGCGTGAATTTTATCCAGATTTTTGTGAAAATTAGTATACAGGAGTTTTTCGGGTTGCTGATCAAGAATCTGTACTCAGATTTTGAAAATTAAATTTTGGATTTTTTTATACTTTTACTTTTTTATTGTTTTAACTTCCTGATTCGTGTCATGATGTTCATGAATGATACAGACTCTTGATCAGCGACCCCAAAACACCCTGTATACCAATTTTCAACAAAATCAAGAAATATTTCAAATTTTGGACGCCATATTGGATCCGCCATTTTGAATTTTCAAAATCTGAGTACAGACTCTTGATCAGCGACCCCAACAACCCCTGTATACCAATTTTCAACAAAATCAAGAAATATTTCAAATTTTGGACGCCATATTGGATCCGCCATTTTGAATTTTCAAAATCTGAGTACAGACTCTTGATCAGCGACCCCAAAAACCCCTGTATACCAATTTTCATAAAAACATGTTTCTCTGAAAAATGTATGCCGCAAAGGGTTAAAATCGAACTTTGGACTCCCGCAGTGAACATAAAACCATTCAACCAACCATATACTTGTGCTGTGAGTGGTGAACTCTCAAACTCTACATACATAAAGTAGAACGACAACTTCCAGAGAATACCAAAAAAAAAACGGAATTGAGGCGAACCTGTTGGAAATCTACAACAGTAAGCAGAGTCAACGAAAACGTGAGTCTATCTGTCATGTAAAAAATCGAGACGTCTATCCTTTTTTAATATCTTCTGTTCCTTATCATGCGTATTTAAATACTTCTATCTCACTTGCTAAATATAATTCTAATTTCGTAAAATGGAACCACAAGACGAAGCCCGAACCCAAAAGGCTCGTCCGATCACGTGCCACGTTAAAAGGCAAAATAACAAGTTTAAAAAATTATTTGAATCGACCTCTTACAGAGCAAATTAGGGGCGAACTAATCGAGAAATGCGAAGGTCTTAAGGGAATACGCGATAAATTTGAGGGAATTCAATCACAAATCGAATCTTTAGTCACTGACGAAGATTTTGAGAAGGAACAACTCGAAAGAGAAAACTTTGACGAAGAACTCTGTTTTGCACTAGCAAAGGCTAAGGCATATATAAACAACGACCAAACTGCTCTTTTGTGCGTTCAATCCGCAAACTTATTAAACACATCGAATCATTCTAACCTAAGTAGTTCAAATATTCAGAATCCGAATCCTCAAGATAATTTAGAAACTAACAATGATCAGTCAACTCTTTCATTAATTCAACTCCAAAATTCGAACAGCTTAACGTCTCCTCCTACTTCGGGTAATTTAGATTTTTCGATTCATTCTGTCCCAAATAGTTTGAAAACTCAGAGTAACAATACTCAAAACAATTCAGAAATCAATACCACATTCGGAGTTCAATCAATCGCGAACGCAAATAATTTACCCGCACAATCATCGCTTTTAGATATGATTATGATAAATATCGGAAGCGAATCAAACTATCGAATACCCCGAGCAGACTTGCCTAAATTTGAGGGGTCATACGAAAAATGACCTGGATTTAGCGACACCTTTTAATCGGCTATACATAATAGCAACAAATTCTCTGAATCCGACAAGTTGATGTATCTGCGATCGTGTCTGCAGGGCAAGGCAGCAGAAAAAATTGAGTCTCTAGAAACTACCGCAGCAAATTATCAAGTAGCTTGGTCCATCTTAGAAAAATATTACGATGATCCCGTCGCGATAGTAGAAAACCGTATACGTGCCCTTTTCGAATTATCGCCCTGTCAAAATGCGTCAGCCTCCGCTCTAGGAGAGCTTCTCGACAATGCGACCAAACATTATCGGGCCCTCGAAGCGTTAAACAAACCATTTTTAGAATCGTTCCCGATTTACCTCTTAGTCTCCAAACTCGACCATCAATCGCGAATAAAATGGAAGGAAGAAACTCAAGGTAAGTCCTCTCCAAAAATGAGCGAATTGTTAGATTTTTTACACTCTCGTAGAAAAATCCTCGAAACATACAAACCTAACAAAAGCGAAAAAGCGGATCAGCATGATAAGAACAAGAATCGACGAACGCACGCGAATAACGAAAATCACAACTCTCATTCATACGCGACTCAATATAAGGTCTTCTGTCATTTATGCAATGGTTCTCATTACACTCAATATTGTGAAAAATTAGTTAACTTGAGCGTCTCCGAACGAATAAATATGGTTAAAAAGCAAATTTATGTTTCAACTGTCTTAAATCGAACCATCGCGTGGAAGATTGTAAATCAGATCACTGTAAAAATTGTAGCAAAAAACATCACACAATTGTACATCTTGAAAACGACAAAAGAGACAAAAACTCTCAAGTGAATCCCGCGAACACAAACAGCAAGCCCTCTCAATCGTCACACGTGAACACGTTTTATTCAAAAAACAAACAACAAGGTGAAAGTCTTTTAACAACCGCAGTCGTTGAGATAATGGATCGAAACGGAACTTACAGCGAATGTAGATTTCTTCTTGATTCTTGCTCACAGCCACATCTTTTGACGACACGTATGGTATCAAAGCTAGGGCTTCCCAGACAGGATATTAATATTCCTTTAGGTGACGTGAACTCACTATCATCATGCATTACCATAAATACATGACACAAACGAAGGTGAAATCGCGCTTAAATAATTTCTCTTTAAATCTCGAATTCTTAGTAGAAGATGAAGTTAACGAGCTATTGCCTTCAAGACCCTTAAATAAACTAGATTTGTATATTCCAAACAATATTAAATTAGCTGACCCATCTTTCAATAGCCCAGGTCCAGTGGACGGTATCATTGGAGCTGAGTTCTTCCTTCAACTCTTGAAGCAAGCTCAAATCAAGATTCCCGGCCAGAATATCGTCTTATAAAATACCGTTTTTGGATGGATTATAGCTGGCAAAACGCTCGTCGTAAGCCCAGTCAGACAAATGTCTTGTCATCTTATCACAATGTCGTTAAATAGTCAATTAGAAAAATTCTGGACAGTAGAAAATTGCCCAGAAAAGAAAATCTTATCGGTAGAAGAAAACGAATGCGAAACTCATTATGAGAAGCACACTACTCAAGAAGCAGTAACCAGAAATTAAAGATCTTTACATTGAAAACCTTAAAATCTACAAACGAATGGTTGCATGTCCGAAGTCATAAAAAACAATAGCTTGACAACACAGTTACGCGTAGGTTTCGACGGCTCAGCGAAAACAGCCACAGGCCTATCATTGAATGACGTGCTGATGGTAGGTCCTACTATTCAAGACAATCTTTTCACTCTTTTAATGCGTTTCCGATCACACCCCTTTGTCCTTACAACTGATATAGAAAAAATGTACTTGCAAACAACAGTTCAACCTGATGACCGTAAGTATCAAAGGATTCTGTGGCGCGAAGAACCTTCCGATCAGATAAAGACTTACGAATTATACACCGCGACGTTTGGAACCTCGGCCGCTCCCTTTTTAGCGATTCGGTCCTTGCATCAGCTAGCGGACGACGAAGCGAGCACTTTTCCTAAAGCTGCTGAGGTTTTGAAAAATGACTTCTATGTCGACGATATGCACACTGGAGCGTCGACTATCAGGGAGGCTGAACAATTTCGCATCGAGTTAATCGAAATCACGCGTAAAGGTGGCTTAAACTTGAGAAAATGTACCTCAAATGTTTCAAGCTTAATTTCATTGGAATTCAAAACGGGATTCAATCATTTTCACCGTAAATCAAAATAACGAGAAAAATAGGGCATTAACGAAACGAGAAATTCTCTCTCAAATTGCGCAATTATTTGATCCTCTTGTCCTTCTAAGTCCCGTTATAGTACACGGGGAAATAATGATGCAAAAAATGTGGCTTCTTAATTTAGGATGGGACACAACGGTTCCAAGCGAAATTCACAATGCGTGGAAAAAATATTATGAGCAGCTACCACTCTTATCAAATTTACAAGTCAATCGGAAATTATTCGCGGAAGATTATTCCACTCTTCAATTGCACGGATTTAGCGACTCTAGCGAAAAGGCATACGGAGCTGCTATCAACGTTAGATCAACTTACAATCAGGGAAGACACGAGACACATTTAATTTGTTCGAAATCGAGAGTCGCTCCGATTAAAGCGTTACCTTTACCGCGACTAGAGCTGTCTGCAGCACTTCTGCTAGCTCAATTATATGAAGCGACAGCTCAAGCCTTGCGACATTTAACCTTTGAAAAAATTGTTTTTTGGTCCGACTCCACAATAACACTACACTGGATCAACACTTCTCTTAACGTACTCCCGACCTTTGAACGAAACCGCGTTTCTAAAATCACAGCTATAACTAGTTCTATCGCGAATCACGAATGGAGACACGTTCGGCCAAAAAGCAACCCGGCTGACCTCATTTCGCGAGGTCTCATGCCTAGAGAACTAATTGACTCTCAATTGTGGCT
>CAKNYM010009678.1:0-12951 GCA_932195095.1 Andricus curvator | reverse complement strand
AATGTTTAGAAATATTCGGAAATAATTTTTATCATTGAATGTAAATTTAAATTTAAGACTTTTAAATTAGAATAAAATCAAATTAAAAATCCAATTTAACGTCCAATACTCAAGTTAATGTATAGAATTCCTGAAAATAAAACAAGTATCTAACGATCAAATTTGGACAACCACCACAAAAAGGTCCTATTGCAATTCCTAAAAACAAAACAAAAATTTGTTTCTTTGGACAAAAATAAGAGAGAGGAAAGAAAAATGAGAAGGCAGCCAACCACATCCCCCTCCTTCTTTTTTTTTCCTTCCGTGTTTTTCATTGTTATTATTATCAAATCATAATATGAAAGCAGGCACAATATTTACCAATCCTTATCAAGGTAAGTAAATTAAAGTTAATTAAAATTGTGATTTGATAATAATAACAATAAAAAAGACGAAAGAAAGAAAAAAAAGAAGGAAGGGGATGTGCTTGGTTGCCTTCTCATTTGTCAAAATTCCTCATTTGGAAATTGTGATTTACAACCAATCAGGTAGTCATCAACAATAAGTATGAATTTTTCGAGAATTTCGTTCCACCTTTTTTTTAGATAGGACAACATATAAAAAAAGTTGACCGTCCTTACAGAATTTTTTGTTTAAATTAAGAAAGCATATTCGATGTAGAAAATGTACATTCTGAAGAAGTGTGAAATTGTTGTTTTATGAAAACTGTTTTTTTTTTGCGTGAGCAATCTGAAATATTGCACTATTAAGATAGCTCTGAAATGAATAAACGTGCATTTCGATATCGCTTTTTTCATTGGACGAGTGATACACGCGCTAAGTTCATATCGGTGTCGTTGCGAGGGAAATGCCATTACATATTATCCGCTTTCTTTCACATAAATAAATAAATTTGAAAATGTTTCACTTCATTTATTGCTTCACAGGAATAAAAAATATTTGTATTTTAGGACAACAAAATTAGGACTACAAAAACAAGATGAAAAAATTTTTACAACAAAGTGCAAACCTAAAACTTTTGAATTTTAAACTTTTAAAATTAAAGCTTATAAAAATATTTATTCAAACGCTCAATAATTTTCGCGTATACAATGAAACCTTTTAAAACATTTCAATTAAAAATTTTTTAATTGAAAGCCTTTAAACTGCAAAATTAATAATTTTAACTTTTATACATTGTACAGTTAAATGATTTAAAGAAATAGAAATCCATGTTATCATTTTCAATTCTATGAATTGAAGAATATGGATCAAAGAATTTATAAATTTTCAAAATTATATTATTTTAAGCAATTTTAGGCTACGAACAATTATTTATACATTAAAATTTGTTTTGAAATATTTTTAAATATTCTCTTAAAAATTTTTTTGACAAAAATCCTTCAAAAATTTTCCAGGATTCTAATAATAATTTTATTATCTTGGAATTCGGAATTTTTCGTACAATTTTTTTAAAATCCTGCGAAAGTAAAAAAATTACCTTAAAGTCGTCCAGATCCTTCTTTGAAAATATGGAATTCTTATTAAATATTCTTTTAAAATTAATTTTTTCAACCAAAAAAGAATATTGTTAGTTTTTCTAGGAATTTTGATACAAATTTTCCATTCCTTTAAAATATTTCAAAATGATTGAAAAGCTTATACAATAAAACGTAATAAAAAAATAATTTAATAATTTATCATTGAAAAAAAATTTCAATCTTTTTAATTATTCTCTTAAAATTAATTTTTTTAAACAAAAAATCATTCCCAATTTTCCCAGCAAACCTAACGAAATTTTTTTTCTTTTCTTAAAACCTTTGAAGATCCTTAAAAAGCTTCAGAATTTTATTTCGAAACTTGTAAATATTTCTTAAACTAACACAAATTTTTTCCAAATTGATAATTTTTCAATTGTCATTCATGCATCAAAATTCGATAATTTCACTTACATATTAAAAATTTGTTAAATATAACAAATAAAATTGTAACTTTCAAAGTTTTAATTTAACACACTGAAATATTAATGATTCAAGGCTTTTTATTTCAAATAATTCAGTTTAAAATTGTTTAGTTTTCAAGATTTGATTTATAATTGCTCATTTTAAATGAAGAGTAAAATATTGCTAAATATTCAAAAAAATGTATTCCTTAATTTTTAAAAATTTCAAATTAAATGGGTTAAAAATGGAATATTTTAGATTGAAACAATATTTGAATAGGACTTGGAATTGAATAAGAGCGTTTAATTTTTCAAATTATTTTTAAATTAAGAATAGTTTTTATTTTCAGGAATTCTATCCATTAACTTGAGTATTGAACGTTAAATATGATTTTGAATTTGATTTTAATCTAATTTAAAATTCTTAAATTGAAAAAAATTATGTCATATTCCAGAAACTTCTATATTTTTTAATTCAGTATACAATTTTGAAGATTTATTATTTTATTGTAAATGATATTATTCGACCTGCACTGTTTCTTATTGATGAAAGAAATATTTTCATTTTGTACATCAATCTTTTTAACCTTCTTTATATTACTTAAGAAACTTGAGAAAATTCTTATAAGAATATCACATTTGCTTGTTAAATTAGAACACTTTTGAAAAAGATATTAACCAAGGAAGACGTAAGTCAAAATACAGTTCTACGGAAATCGCAATCAATCCGTTTCTAGATTAAAACCGAATACAAAAAACGGATTCGTTCGCGAATGGTACAAAAGTTTTATGAGAGTGACATGTCTCCCTCATATATACTTATTAAGAAATCTCTAAACGATATTGTCGTTTTCGATTCTGATGATTTTCGAGAGTAACGCTTGGTAACGCTTGCTAATTGTGTAGGTCTGACATGATGTTCCGCTCAGCATCAGTGAGTTAGAATGCAATGGAAACTGAGCATTTGTTGTGTAACCATAAGGCAATTTCATCGACGATAGGCGATCTCATCGACGATAGGCGCTCTCATCGACGATAGGCGCTCTCATCGACGATAGGCGATCTCATCGACGATAGGCGTTCTCATCGACGATAGGCGAACTCATCGACGATAGGCGCTCTCATCGACGATAGGCGCTCTCATCGACGATAGGCGCTCTCATCGATGATAGGCGATCTCATCGACGATAGGCGCTCTCATCGAAAATGGGCGATCTCATCGACGATAGGCGCTCTCATCGATAATAGGCGATCTTATCGACGATAGGCGTTCTGTGTTTATTTGAATTCGAGATGTTTGTTTTCATAAGAAGCTTCGTGGAAGTATATATGCATGTATACTTCGGTGTACATGCGATTCCTTTGACGCATTTTTCTAAAAGAAGGCTTTTCATTAAAATTTTCAATATTTTATTCGTATTTTTAAAAATTCATTTTTGATTCAACGTTCTAGTCATAGTTCATTCGCATTTCAAAATGTTTGAAAATTTCCAAATTTTGAGTACCGTTTATTTTTTAATTAAAGCTTTTGACATTTCGGAAAATTCGTGTGTTTGCATTTTTTATAATGAATTTTGTTAATTTTTTTAGCTAAAAACCAACTTTACATTTTTGTTTGAATTTTCAGAAGTACCATTTTTTTTAAATTTTCAGATTTATCAAAAAAGGTTTTATATAACTATATGTCAATAATTTCCAGTAGGTAAAAAAAAATTTTTTAAAAAAATTTTATGACGTTATGAACAAATTATTGAACAAAAGTTCTTTTCGGGACTGGGAATGTTCAGCTCATTGAAATCCAGAGTTTTGGTATGGAATGTGCGAGAAATAGAAGTTTTATTACTGTTACCTGAAAGAAGATGCTATTTGGCAATTTGCAAAAAAAATCACAGTTTGGCTATTCATCAACAAAAAGGCTTAATTTTTTTTAATGGAATAAACTAAGAATGCTTTTCCGGCGACTGTTTAATATGAAATTAAACAAATTTGGAAGCATTGTTGATTATGTAAACAATTTTTATAAAAAAATTCAGAGTTTGTCTATTTTTCAACGAATAGGCTCAATTAAAAAAAATAAACTAAAAATATATTTGCGATGACTCTTTTCTATGGTGCTTTGAAAATTCCCAAGAGTTATTATTTAAACAATTTTTATAAACAAATTCATAGCTTGTCTATTTTTCAACAAATAGGCTCAATTTGTTAAAAAAATTAACTGAGAATATCTTTGCGATGACTCTTTTCTGTGTTGCTTTGCAAATTCCCAAGAATTATGATTTAAACAATATTTGTAAGGAAATTCAGAGTTTGGTTATTTTTCAACGAAAAGGCTTAACTTTTTCAACGGAATCAACTAAAAATGCTTTTCCGTTGACTGTTTGATATTATACTTTGTGAATGTACAAGATTCATTAATTATTTAAACAATTTCCATAAAAAAATAAAGAGTTTGGCTATTTTTCAACGAATAGGCTTAATTTTTTTTTACACAAGCATCTAAGAATATCTTTAGTTTGGCCATTTTTCAACGAATAGGCTCAATTTTTTTACGGAATCAACTTAGAATGCCGTTCCGATGACTATTTTCTAGGCTGCTTTGTACATTTGCAATAATTATTGATTATTTAAACAATTATCATAAACAAATTTAGAGTTTGGCTATTTTTTAGGTTACATTAGAACATACATGCAGCTATAACCTTTTTAATAATAAGCACAACTTTTCTATCTGAACTATAATATTCAAATCAAAACCATTTGAATATTTTAGACAAATTCATTTTGATTAGAAAATATATGCACAATATATCTAATGAGAATTAAAAAAAACCATTAAAAATTTTAATAATGGTAAAAACTTTTCTTTTGATTAATTTCAGTCTTTTTTATTTTTCTGAATTGCTTCCAGTACATTAATAATCTCTTCAATAAAATGACATTGTGCTTTTTTAAGATTTTCTGAAAAAAATTTTCACATGCAATATATTTCCCTAATTTTTACTGTGATGTAATATTAAAACATGAGGATGTTGGTTTTTAATGGGTGTTCGATTTTTTTTTTAAATTTTCATTTGATTTTAAAGAGATTAAAAAAATTTCAAGAATCCAAGGAATTTTGAATTTATTTCAATAATTGATTTCAGAGGATTTCAAATATTTTTTAAATTTTCATTTGATTTTAAAGAGATTTAAGAAGTTTCAGGGAATTTTAAGAAAGTTTTGAGGACTTGAAAACTTTTAGATTATTCTAAAAGATTCCTAGGAGTTTCCAATTGATTTCAGTAATTTAATTGATTTCAGAGGAATGGAAATATTTTAGAGTATTTTAGAAGATTTCAAGGCATTTTCGAAAGCTTCAAAAAGTTTCAACTTTCAAGTAATTTTAAAATAATCAAAATAAATATGTAAGGAATTTGCAAGAGATTCCAATAATTTTGAGGAATTTCAATTTTCAAGGAATTCATGGAATTCATGGAATTCAAGGATTTCAAGGAATTGAAGGAAATCACGGAATTCATGGAATTCACGAAATTTAAGGAATTCACGGAATTCGAAGAATTCACGGAATATATGGAATTCATGGAATTCACAAAATTCACAGAATTCGCGGAATTCAAGGATTTCACGGAATTCACGGAATTTATGGAATTCATAGTATTCAAGGAATTTAAAGATTTCACGGAATTAAGGGAAATCACGAAATTGGCAGAATTAATAGAATTCACGGAATTAATGGAATTCATGGAATTGATGGATTTCAAGGAATTTATGGAATTCAAGGAATTCCCTGAATTTACGGAATTCACTTAATCTAAGGAATTCACGAAATTCAAGGAATTTGTGGAATTCATGAAGTTCAAGACATTTAAGGAATTTATGGAATTCAAGGAACTCACGAAATTCAAGGAATTCGCAAATTCAAAGAATTCACGAAATTCAAGGAATTTGTGGTATTCAATGAATGCGCGGAATTCAAGGAATTCATGGAATTCATGGATTGGAATGAATTCACGGAATTCATGAAATTCACAAAATTCGTCCGATTCATGGTATTCATTGAATTCACAGAATTCAAGGAATTTACCAAATTGAATGAATTCAGAGAATTCAAAGAATTCATGGAGTTCAATGAATTCACGGAATTCAAGGAATTCATGGAACGTGAATACCGAGAATTCCACGAATTCCATTGATTTCGTTTTTTTTTTTTTTATACCATTAAGCCATTTCCCTTTCGGCGAGCCTCAAGGGGTAAGCGTGACACTACCCGATTCGGGTAGTGTTTCTAGGTGGATAGTTTTTTGTAGTAAATAACTACAAGTGTGGGCTCACCACACCCACCACCGCCAACAGCAACGCAGTAGTATCAGACGGTCACCCATCCAAGTACTAACCGCGCCCAACACTGCTTAACTTCAGTGATCTAACGGGAACTGGTGTTTCCAGCGTGGTATGGCCGTTGCCATAATTCAGTTATTTAATTATTAATTAATTCAGTTAATTCAGTGAATTTCGTAAATTCAATGAATTCCTTGAATTTCTTGAATTCCGTGAAGTACTTGGATGGAACGAACTTCTTGAACACCTTGAATTCCGTGATTTTCCCGAATTCGTTCAATTCCGTGATTTCCTCGAATTCGTTCAATTCCGTGAATTCCTTGAATTCCATATATTCCGTCAATTCCTTGAATTCCATAAATTCCGTCAATTCCTTGAATTCCATAAATTCCGTCAATTCCTAATTTCTTGTGAGCAGTATGCTAATCATACTGTCCGCAGCCTTGTTGCTATACTACTCAATCGATAAAGTAAATCGCCTTTATATTTTTCAGCGTTCAATTTAGTCGATAAGGGCTATGATGTCTGGTTGGGGAATAATCGTGGAAATACTTACAGTTCGAAACACATATCAAAATTGGAAACAAGTTATGGATTTTGGGACTTTAGGTATAGTATTATACATTTATTATTATTTTTATACTCTTATTTAATTTTTATTTAACAATTTACTTTTTTAAGCTGGCACGAGATGGGAATATATGACTTGCCAGCTACAATCGATTACGTTTTGAGTAACACAAATAAAAAAAATATTCACCTGCTTTGCTTCTCTCAAGGGTGCACTCAGACTTTTGTTATGGGATCCCTCAAAGCCGAATATAATGAAAAAATAAAATTTGTAGTAGCTTTGTCTCCAGCTGCTTACACGACGCATTTATCAGGCATACCATCATTTATTACACCATTCACTTATATACTTTCAGTAAGAATCTTTCTGGTAATAATTATAAATTTGATTATGTTTTTTAATATAAACTGTATGCATACTTACCAAGGTGGCGCTTAAGATTTGAAAGTTAATTTTTCCAAAACGTTACCCTCCAATTTGTTTCCTTTAGTGAAAGAAACGCACTTGAATTTTTCCAAATTAATAAAAAAGTTTCAGTAGTGCTGCCAAGTCCTTATAAAATCTGAAATTTTTGAAATTCATGCGTGCAAACATTGTAAAAACATTTTGGGTAATGTTTTAGGTAGCGAATGATAATATAAAATTGAAAATAATTTAAAAAATTCCTGCTATATAGGAATGCTTGTTTTATTTGTGAATTCACGGAATTCATAAAATTCAAGGAACTCATGGAATTCAAGAAATTCATGTAATTCACGAAATTCACAGAATTCGCGGAATTCAAGGTTTTCACGGAATTCAAGGAATTCATGAAATTCAAGAAATTCGTGGAACTCACGGAATTCAAGGAATTCATGAAACGTGAATTCCGAGAATTCCGTAAATTCAGTCAATTTCATGAATTCAGTGAATTCCGCGAATTCTGTAAATTTCGTTAATTCAGTTAATTTCGTGAATTCAATGAATTCTTTGAATTCCGTGAATTACTTGGATGCCACGGATTACTTGGATGCCACGAATTTCTTGAACACCTTGAATTCCATAAATTCCGTGAATTCCGCGAATTCGAGTAATTCCGTGAATTCCTTGAATTTCACCAATTCCGTCAATTCCTTGAATACCATAAATTCCGTCAATTCCTTGAATACCATAAATTCCGTCAATTCCTTGAATTCCATATACTTCGTGAATTCCGTAAATTCCTTGAATTTAGTTAATTCCGCGAATTCCGAGAATACAGTCAATTCCGAAAATTCATTGAATTCCATGAATTCCGTGAACACCATGAATTCCGTGAATTCCATGAACTCCATTAATTCCGTGAATTCCATGAACTCCATAAATTCTGTGAATAACATGAATTCCGTGAATTCCATGAATTCCGTGAATTCCATAAATTCCGTGAATCCTGTGTATACCATACCATCAAGCCATTTCCCTTTCAGGGTAGGCGTGACACTACCCGATTCGGGTAGAATTTCTAGGTGGATAGTTTTTCTTGTAGTTATAAATAACTACAAGGGTGGGCTCACCACACCCCCGATGTGCCAACAGCACTCAGTATTCTTGAATGGTCACCCATCCAAGTACTAACCGCGTCCAACGCTGCTTAACTTCAGTGATCTGACGAGAACTGGGGTTTTCAGCGTGGTATGGCCGTTAGCCGTTGGCCGTGAATTCCATAAATACCGTGAATTCCATCAATTCCGTGAATCCCGTGAATTCGATAAATTTCATGAATTTATTAAATTTGATGAATTCCGTGAATTCAAGGAATACCATGAATTTCACGAATTTTTTTAAATTCATGAATTGCTTGAATTCCATGAATTCTATGAATTCCATGAATTCCATGAATTCTATGAATTCCATGAATTCTATGAATTATATGAATTCCGTGCATTCTATGGATTCCATGAATTCCGTGAATTTCATAAATTCCGCGAATTCCTTAAATTTAATGAATTCTGTGAATGCAAGGAATACCATGTGTTTGAGCAATTTGATCAGTCTCTTAATTGCTAGTGGAGTGTATTGGGGTTCAAATAACCACAGCCAGATTTTACTTGCAAATGAAAGAGTTTATTCTAAGGCATAAAAACCTCCACTTGAAGAGTGGATGAAAAAGCCGAGAATCAAATAGCGATCACAAAAGTAAGTCAGAAGTTACAGACCTTATGAGAGCATGTATAACAATTGCGATGACAACCAGTCCGCCACACTTTAATCCACACAATGGCAAAAAGGCAGATTCCAATCCACACATTGGCAAACAGACATAATCCAATCCACAAAATGGCAAATACACATAATCCAACACAAGGCTCGTTCACACTCACAAAATGGAACCTCTCACCACGAAAATTTAACTTGAACTCGACTCTGAAGAAAATAAAAAAAAGTGAAAACAAATTCCTTACTCAATTACATATAAATTCGTGGGAAAAGGTTCCATTCTACCTGCTCGACGCTGACCTTCGAGCTACGCGCAGAGCCTAAAGTTTTATTCCAGGTGCAGCCCCCTTTTTCGAGAATGCATAAAGTAAAGAAAAATAAACTATGTCTAACTCCACACAATTTCAGATGATGGTAAAAAGCAGCCAAAAACCATGAATTCCACGAATTTTTTGAAATTCATGAATTCCTTGAATTCCTTGAATTCCTTGAATTCCTTGAATTCCTTGAATTCCTTGAATTCCATGAATTCCATGTATGTATGTATGTATGCCATTAAGCCATTTCCCTTTCAGGGTAGGCGTGACACTACCCGATTCGGGTAGTGTTTCTAGGTGGATAGTTTCTTGTAGTAAATAACTACTACAAGTGTGGGCTCACCACACCCACGATGTGCCAACAGCACTCAGTATTCTTGAATGGTCACCCATCCAAGTACTAACCGCGTCCAACGCTGTTTAACTTCAGTGATCTGACGAGAACTGGGTTTTTCAGCGTGGTATGGCCGTTGGTGAATTTTATGAATGAATTCTACGAATTCCATGAATTCCGTGAATTTTATGAATGAATTCTACGAATTCCATGAATTCCGTGAATTCCGTGCATTTAATGAATTCCGTGAATTTCATGAATTTAATATATTCCGCCAATTCCGTGATTTCCTTTAATTCCGTGAATTCCGTGAATTCCATAAATTCCGTGAATTCCATAAATTTCGTGAATTCCTTAAATGTTATGAATTCCGTGAATTCCATAAATTCCGTGAATTCCATAAATGTTATAAATTCCGTGAATTCCATAAATTCCGTGAATTCCATAAATTTCGTGAATTCCTTAAATGTTATGAATTCCGTGAATTCCATAAATTCCGTGAATTCCATGAATTTCTTGAATTCCTTAAATGTTATGAATTCCGTGAATTCGATAAATTCCATGAATTCCGTGAATTCCATAAATTTCGTGAATTCCTTAAATGTTATGAATTCCGTGAATTCCATAAATTCCATGAATTCCGTGAATTCCATAAATTTCGTGAATACCTTAAATGTTATGAATTCCGTGAATTCCATAAATTCCATGAATTCCGTGAATTCCATAAATTTCTTGAATTCCTTAAATGTTATGAATTCCGTGAATTCCATAAATTACGTGAATTCCTTAAATGTTATAAATTCCGTGAATTCCATAAATTCCATGAATTCCGTGAATTCCATCAATTTCGCGAATTCCTTAAATGTTATGAATTCCGTGAATTCCATAAATTTCGTGAATTCCGTGAATTCCATAAATTTCGTGAATTCCTTAAATGTTATCAATTCCATAAATTCCATGAATTCCGTGAATTCCATAAATTTCTTGAATCCCTTAAATGTTATGAATTCTGTGAATTCCATAAATTCCGTGAATTCCATAAATTTCGTGAATTTCTTAAATGTTATAAATTCCGTGAATTCCATAAATTCCATGAATTCCGTGAATTCCATAAATTTTGTGAATTCCTTAAATGTTATGAATTCCGTGAATTCCATAAATTGCGTGAATTCCTTAAATGTTATGAATTCCGTGAATTCCATAAATTCAGTGAATTCCATGAATTCCGTCAATTCCATAAATTTCGTGAATTCCTTAAATGTTATGAATTCCGTGAATTCCATAAATTCCATGAATTCCGTGAATTCCGTGAATTCCATAAATTTCTTGAATTCCTTAAATGTTATGAATTCCGTGAATTCCATAAATTCCGTGAATTCCATAAATTTCGTGAATTCCTTAAATGTTATGAATTCCGTGAATTCCATAAATTCCGTGAATTCCATAAATTTCTTGAATTCCTTAAATGTTATGAATTCCGTGAATTCCATAAATTCCATGAATTCCGTGAATTCCATAAATTTCGTGAATTCCTTAAATGTTATGAATTCCGTGAATTCCATAAATTGCGTGAATTTCTTAAATGTTATGAATTCCGTGAATTCCATAAATTCTGTGAATTCCATGAATTCCGTAAATTCCATAAATTTCGTGAATTCCTTAAATGTTATGAAATCCGTGAATTCCATAAATTCCGTGAATTCCATCAATTTCGTGAATTCCTTAAATGTTATGAATTCCGTGAAATCCATAAATTCCATAAATTTCGTGAATTCCTTAAATGTTATGAATTCCTTGAATTCCATAAATTCCATGAATTCTGTGAATTCCATAAATTTCGTGAATTCCTTAGATGTTATGAATTCCGTGAATTCCATAAATTCCGTGAATTCCATGAATTCCGTGAATTCCATAAATTTCGTGAATTCCTTAAATGCCATGAATTCCGTGAATTCCATAAATTTCGTGAATTCCGTGAATTCCGTGAATTCCATAAATTTCGTGAATTCCTTGAATGTTATGAATTCCGTGAATTCCATGAATTCCATAAATTTCGTGAATTCCTTAAATGTTATGAATTCCGTGAATTCCATAAATTCCATGAATTCCGTGAATTCCATAAATTTCGTGAATACCTTAAATGTTATGAATTCCGTGAATTCCATAAATTCCATGAATTTCATGAATTCCGTGAATTCCGTGAATTCCATAAATTTCGCAAATTCCTTAAATGTTATGAATTCCGTGAATTCCATAAATTTCGTGAATTCCATGAATTCCGTGAATTCCATAAATTTCGTGAATTCCTTAAATTTTATGAATTCCATAAATTCCATGAATTCCATGAATTCCGTGAATTCCATAAATTTCTTGAATACCATTAATGTTATGAATTCTGTGAATTCCATAAACTCCGCGAATTCTATAAATTTCGTGAATTTCTTAAATGTTATAAATTCCGTGAATTCCATAAATTCCACGAATTCCGTGAATTCCATAAATTTCGTGAATTCCTTAAATGTTATAAATTCCGTGAATTCCATAAATTCCGTGAATTCCATCAATTTCGTGAATTCCTTAAATGTTATGAATTCCGTGAAATCCATAAATTCCATGAATTCCGTGAATTCCATAAATTTCGTGAATTCCTTAAATGTTATGAATTCCGTGAATTCCATAAATTCCGTGAATTCCATGAATTCCGTGCATTCCATAAATTTCGGGAATTCCTTAAATGTTATGAATTCCGTGAATTCCATAAATTGCGTGAATTCCTTAAATGTTATGAATTCCGTGAATTCCATAAATTCCGTGAATTCCGTGAATTCCATAAATTTCGTGAATTCCTTAAATGTTATGAATTCCGTGAATCCCATAAATTCCATGAATTCCGTGAATTCCATAAATTTCGTGAATTCCTTAAATGTTATGAATTACGTGAATTCCATAAATTGCTAGAATTCCTTAAATGTTATGAATTCCGTGAATTCCATAAATTCCGTGAATTCCATGAATTCCGTGAATTCCATGAATTCCGTGAATTCCATAAATTCCGTGAATTCCATCAATTGCGTGAATTCCTTAAATGTTATGAAATCCGTGAATTCCATAAATTCCGTGAATTCCATCAAATTCGTGAATTCCTTAAATGTTATGAATTCCGTGAAATCCATAAATTCCATAAATTTCGTGAATTCCTTAAATGTTATGAATTCCTTGAATTCCATAAATTCCATGAATTCCGTGAATTCCATAAATTTCGTGAATTCCTTAGATGTTATGAATTCCGTGAATT
>CAKNYM010009677.1:0-12606 GCA_932195095.1 Andricus curvator | reverse complement strand
CTACCAATGTGGGCCCACCACACCCACGACGGGCCAACAGCACGCAGTATTCCTGAACGGTCACCCATCCAAGTACTAACCGCGCCCAACAATGCTTAACTTCAGTGATCTTACGAGAACTGGTGTTTTCAGCGTGGTATCGCCGTTGGCGATATAATATAATAATATAATAATATAATAATATAATAATATAATAATATAATAATATAATAATATAATAATATAATAATATAATAATATATAATATATATTAATTCTATTTTTAGTTGAAAACTGACCGTTTTTAGTTGAAAATTTGCCTATTAAAATTTGCATTGAGAATTCATCTTTTTTGGTTGAAATTTGAACTAATTTGTTTCACATTTATTTTATTATTCAAAGATTTAACTATATTCTTGAGAATAATTTTTTAACTGAAAATTTAACTAATCATTTTAGGTTGAAAATTTCTCTTTTTTAGTTACAAATGCAACCATTTGGTTGGAAATTCATGTACATAAAAATAGTATTCCTAAGATTTATGGACAAATTAAAAATGGCTTTTTAAATGATAAATTTATTTGAAGAAAATATTCAAAAAGATTTCAAAACATTTATAAATTATCAAAAAAGAATCCTGAAGATTGTAAGGTAATTATTTTAATTATGCAGATTAAAAAAAAGTGTTGGAAAAATTCGAATCATTTTAAAAGATATTTACTGAGAAGGTTTCAAGGTTTTGAAAAGATTTAAAAATTTGAGAAAATTTCAACAATGTTTTAAGAAAATGTACATTTTTTAAGATTTGGAAAAAAATTACAAGCTTTTTTAGAATTTCGAAGGGTTTTAAGAGAATACAAATCTGTTCTTACGATTCATGGGGAAATTTTAAATGATTTTTCATTTTGAGAAATTAATTTTAAGAGATATTTGAAAATGTTAAAGGCCGTGGCTACGTGTACCGAAATTTCGGTAAAAATAGCCGGATTTTTTCGGTGCGAATAGGGGAAGCTGGAAAAGGGGCTATTTGCACCAAAATTTCGGTAAGAATAGCCGGATTTTTGTGTAGATACACCCATATTTGTACCGAAATTTCGGTACACGTAGACACTTCCAATTTCAAAAGTTTTTGAGATATTACAAATATTTTTAAACTTGAAAAGATTTCCGAAAATGTATAAAATTTTTTTTAATTTCCTCCAAACTTCTGAAAGTCCAATTGAGCTGCCGGATCGAATAAGGGCACATAAAATTATTTCGCCGAGAGTGGGAAGACCTCTGGAGGCTGTAGCGAGAGTCTCAGATCCGAGTCTTAATACAGTTCATCGGCGCCAAAAATAAAAACTAATCAAGAAATCAGGTGATATAAAAGTATTATGAATGAATAAATAAATAAATTCGCATAATGTAAAATAATGTATTCATTTTATATTGGTTCTATTTTTGAGACGAACTGTGCAAAAGTAAAACAAAACATAAACATCTAATAGTTGAGATTCACCGGATTCCTAATTCCGCGAATTTTTCAATGCTTCAAATTCGTGGAATTGACAAAAGTGAAAAGTCGAGAAAGTGCACTTGTTTTTGGTTCGTATTGTAATAATAATAATTTTAAAAAATTTGAAACAAATTTGAAACAGTGAAATTTCATTGAAAATCAGTGACAATCAGTAAGTGAACGATTCCTCACTATTTTATCAGCGACATTTCCGTTTTTTCTTTCAGGGTGAAGAATATATATATATTTTAATTATTGTAATATTAATTAAATAACGGAAAAAGATTTTTAATTAAAATAAATTATTTTAATGCAAAGTTATGTATTTATTTAATGATTCATATTACTTTGATCTTACCTGATTTCTTGATTCGTTTTTATTTTGGCGCCGGCGAACTGTATTAGGAATCGGATCTGTGACTCTCGCTACAGTCCGCGCGCGAGTCGCATAGTCGCTAGCGACTTGATACATTAATAATTTCTTAAATATCAGTTCGATTGGGCTGAAATTTTCCAGAAAACTTCTTCGTATTGTTTTTAACAACTTTCTAGCTTGAAGTTTTTTGTTGCAGAAAATTTGCTCGATAAACGAAACGCTGGAAGTTAGAGAAGTCCAATGTGCGCCAAGCATCAGAACAAAATTATTAATACTTTTTTTTAAATGAATTTTTGAATTCCTTTTGTTGTATCAGTCAAAGGACATTTAGAGCTACATTCCTTGAAAATTGTATTGAAAAATTGCAAAAACTGACTGACTGAGCACGAGTGGAAGTGAAAAACGAATTAAAATCGATTTTTCCAAAAAAGTCAGTTTTTTTGCATTAATTAGAAAACTAAAAAAGCTACAACTTTTTGCCTGCAGAACAAAAGATGCGAAATGAAATTCAACACCTAGATATAGTCTTTAAAAATTAAATTTCGAAAATGTTTCAGAAAACCTTCAGGGGCCTTCCCACTCTCGGCAAAATAATTTTATGTGCCCTAATTCGAACCGGCAGCTCAATTGTTCCTAATATTCTGTAAAATCCTATAAAATAAAATAAAGTCTTCAAACTTTTCTAGATTCTTTTTCGATATATTTTAAAGTTTCATAATAACTGGTAATACTATGCAATTCTTATTTTCGTTATTTTTGGCTCACTTCTACCTAGTCACTCATTCTACTCTTCGAGTTTTCTTACAATAGACTCAATATAGTAATACAGCGTTTCCCAAACTACTACCGCGGGCAGATACCCTACCGCCCGGTAGGCGGATGCCACCCCGGGCCCGGTAGCTCGACAGGCTCCGAGGCATGCTCCCCGTTGCGAGCAGACGGCTGCTTTCGTATACCTGCCACGAATAACCCTTTCATTGTTATGAGATAATGACCAGTTACAATAACTGAAATTATAAAGACATGGCTCAATTAAATTTTAATTAGCTGAATGAAATCCGTGACATAATTAAAAAAAAGAAAAAGAAAAAAAAAGCTCTTGAAAATCGGTTGATATCTGCACTAATGAAGGAAACATTTACAGATCTTGTGAATATATAAATGGGACCTCTCAGTGTAACAAAAGTGCGATAATTCTTGAAGTTATTATCCGATTTTCTTCTATCTTTTTTTAATGTTTTTGTCCTAATCTAACAAATCTAACGCAGCTTATTAAAGTTTAATTTATTATTATTTTACCAAATTTTCATTTTCCTCAACCGGCTCTAATTCTCTAACAATGGGAAGGTCGCGCTAAGCAAGCATCCGCGTCTGAGTGACAGGCGTCCAGTATCTCTCTTGGGTTCCAGTATTGTGAAAAAATTTGAGGGTGGCGACCCTACCGCTCCCCATAAAGTGCGAAAAAAGTTTGGGAAACGCTGGAGTAATAGACCAGAAAAGGAAGAAATTCCCAAAATTTATTGGGTATGACCAGGTATACGGACTGTACTGTAGGATGGATATAGGAGGTTCGTACTCGATTCTAGAATCTAGTACGAACTATTTAACTGTAAACCATCATCATTAGAGATATGGGCGTGCAAATATTCAATGGAAATTTTCATTTTTTTAATTAAATTTTTTTTTAAATGTTTAATGTTATGAAAAAGTTTTTAATTTTTAAAGTAAAAGACGTGTGGCCTAAACTATTTCAATGGGAAATATTTTTAAATTTATATAAAATATATTATAATTAAAACTAAGTACCTGGGCTCAGGGAGAATATTTGTGTTTTCACTTTTTTATTCAAATAATGCTTGCTTTTGCTAATTCTCGTCATTTTCTAAAACAGTGAGGACATTCATCTTAAAAATTAATGCAAGGAAATTCAAGTATATTGAATATCTTGGGAAAAATAAATTCCCGGTAAAAAATTACACTATAAAATTACATTATCAAGTACCACAAGGAGAGCGAAACGAACCGATTCCAATTGAACGATTGATGCAAATGATGATTGTTGAGAATCAACGTCGAGATGCTTTATTAGAACGATTGGTTGAGCGAATTACCGCACCAGCTACTGCCTACAGTAACGAAGGAGTACCCGAGGCCTTTCATGTAATGTCGGATTTGAGTAAAGGCATACAGAGTTTTGATGGCGAGAAAGGCAGCATTCAAGCGAAAGAGTGGCTGGAAAATTTAAATCGTATGAAGTTACTTCACCAATGGCCTTCAGGATTCGTATTCGAAGCAGCTCGAGGTCATCTTAAGGCAGGAGCCTTGAACTGGTTTCGTCTCAACGCTTACAGATTGAAGACCTGGAAGGACTTTGAAGAAGCATTCACCAAAACATACATCAGTGCAGAAGGTCTAACCGTTAAATGGCGCAGGATGGCAGAACGCAATCAACAAAAGGGTGAATCCTTGAATGTTTATTTTATGGATAAAGCCATACTTTGTCAAGAACTGGGCTTATCTCTCGAAGAAGCCAAAGAGCAAGTGCTAATCGGTTTATGGCCCAGAGATTTGTGCAATGCCTTGTCAGCTAAGAAGCATGAAGACTACGATGATCTCCTACACGACCTTGTTCGACAGGAACGTTTAAACTCACAACGCGGAGAAAGGATTAGAGGTTCTTTAGACATTTCTAAGGCAAAAAAAGAAGACGGATCAAAATCAACGGATTCTGCAAAAAAGGATGATGGATCAAAACCAACCAATTTTACCCAAAAAAATGACAAGAATAATCCTAGAGTTTTTAAAGGACAAAACGTGAGTCGAGAACAGCAATCAAACCCAGATCGAAGACCACCGCTACGGAATGATAAAGGTGAATTGAAATGTTACAATTGCTCAGCATTTGGACATATATCGAAGAACTGTCCTGAACCACGGAGAAAAGAAGTTTATGAACTCTGTCAAGCGACAGGTCATACTCTTAGATACTGTAGCAAATTGAAGACGAATAGCGTAGAAGTACGACAGATAATACGATCTAATGATGTTTCAGTGAAGAAATATTTTAAAACCGTACTTGTGAATGATCATATTTTGAATGCTTTCATAGATCCAGGAAGCTCAGACTGTACGATAAAAGAATCAGCTGCGATCAATGGCGGTTACCCAATACTTCTGCGTCGTTCGGAATTGAAGAGTTGGGGTCCAGACAATTATCAAGTCGAATCCAATGGAATAGTGATTGCTCAGATCACAGTTGACGGAGTAGTAGCAGATGGAGTCTGCCTTCGTATAGTACCTGACAACACACAACCAACAGATGTCTTCATTGGACGAACCTTTACGGAATTGCCTCATGTAGACTACAAGAAATCGGGTGATCAACTTCTATTTACAGAAAACAAAGCAACACCATTTGCAAGAATAAAAATTGAAAAGGCAGATACAAACTTAACTTTGGAAGAAAATATTACCCTATCTCGAAATTGCATTCAATTCATCAGGGTAATGGAATCAGACCAGGATTATCTACTTCCTTATATTAATTGTGGATATTCAGATAAGATGTTGAAGAAATTACCAGAGACTTGTCAAATCAGTTCATTGGATGTGTTTAAATCGCTTAAAGAAAAAGCACCAGTAACGTTGTCAGAAATCAAAGTAGACGAGCAGGCTTGCAAGGAAGATGTGGAAGACCTCCAACGAACATTGAATTTATTCAGCGATACTATTTCCAGAAATTACAAAGAATTGGGCTGTACAGATCTTATAAACATGGAAATTAGAGAAACACCAGGAAGTAAACCCTTCTTTTGTAAACCAAACAGAGCCAGTGACTGGGAATGTGATAAGATCAGGGAAATTGTGAAGTCCTTGAAAGATAATGGATTGATGACGGAAACATCATCTCCATATGCGAGTCCTGTGCTTCTAGTAAAGAAAAAGAATGGAGAACCAAGGCTAGTGATCGATTACCGGCGTTTAAATGCACAAACGGAAAGGATGAATTTTCCACTTCCTAACCTAGATGATCATTTGAGATTATTAAGTAACAGCAAGCTATTCATTACGTTAGATCTTGCCAATGGATATCTACAGGTTCCATTAGATAAAGAAAGTCGAGCAAAAACAGCAATTATTACACCAGATGAGACAGGTGAGTTCACTCGGATGACATTTGGACTCATGAACGCACCCTTTTATTTTAGTAAGCTTATGCATCGAGTTTTGGGTCCACTGAGAGATAATGTCGTTCTATTTTATCTTGACGATATATTGATTCCAGGCAGAGATTGGCCGGACCTGAAAGAAAGATTAACTAAAGTCCTAAGTGCGCTGCGTGAAGCAAGACTTACGATAAATCTCTCGAAATGCGCGTTTTTAATGAAGAAGGTTCTTTATCTTGGGTATGAAATCTCTGTTGAGGGTATCCAACCAGGAGAGACCAAACTACGTGCGATTTTGGACTTCCCTACACCGGAAAACACGCAAGAGGTAAGGAGATTCTTAGGTATGGCCGGATTCTTCCGACGGTTTGTTGCTCGTTTTGCAGAAAAAGCTTTACCTCTATACGAATTACTAAAGAAGAACCAACCGTTTATTTGGAATGCAACAACCGATGCTTGCTTTGCTGATCTAAAGAAATCATTGGCCAGTCATCCCATTCTACAACTATTTGACCCAACGAGGATTACGGAGTTTCATACAGATGCCAGTTCGAGAGGATTGGCAGGAATGCTTCTGCAACAAGCCGATGATTCCCAGATGCATCCAGTGTACGCAATCAGCCGAAGGACGAGCGAAACAGAACGTTTTTATCATTCCAGTACACTGGAATTGATGGCTATTGTGTGGGCAGTAACGCGATTAAGACCACTGCTAATCAATATTAAATTTACTATTGTAACGGATTGCCAGGCCCTCATTTATTTTAACGCTCATCGAACAAGAAACCCACAAATTTCTCGATGGGTTTGTCTACTCAGCGAATACACGTTCGAAATCGTTCATCGCCCGGGAATAAAACTTCCTCATGTCGACGCTATGAGCCGAGCTCCAGTTAAAAGTCCTGAAGGCAGTCCAACGGAATTATCAGTGTTTATGTCTATAACCTTCGAAGACGAAATTACGATGTATCATTATGCAGATGACCAATTGAAACGCAAACGCGAAATTTTACAGAAACTAGAAGAAAGCCGAAATAGACGAAAGCAAGGTGAAACCAAAGGATATGTCCTACGTGAAGGAATTCTCTATAAAGCCACAGATAATAATATTCATTATGTAGTACCAAAAGCTATGAGGAAAGGTTTAACAGTCCGAGTCCATGATCTAAGCGGCCATGGTGGTTTGGATCGAACGCTAGCTAAGATGAGCCACCATTATTATTTCCCAAGAATGAGGAACTACGTGCGCTACCAGGAAAGCGACCCTTCGACGTAGTCCATGTCGATCATCTGGGACCCTTCGTTTCTGCCGGGAGAGGATATAAATACGTTCTGGTAATAGTCGACAACCTAACCAAGTATGTACGATTAGAAGCTACAAAGAGTACTGAAACTAAGGAAGTTATCCAAGCAATGGAAGACATAGTTTTGGATTTTGGGGCACCTAACCAGCTCATCACGGATCGAGGTAGTTGTTTTACCTCTGGAGAGTTCGCTGAATTTTGCCTAAAGGATGGCATTCGTCATTCCTTGAATTCACCAAGGCACGCTCAGGCGAATGGTCTAGTGGAACGAGTCAATGAGACTCTAATTCCTGTTCTACAATCAAGTACCTACGAGAGAGACAACAAAGACTGGACGAAACATCTTAAACGAATTGCACGAGATTTGAATGAGTCCTTCAACAAATCAACAAACAAGAGCGCATTTGAACTTCTCTACGGATACTTCCCTAGACATGACGAGGGGACAGTAAGAGAATTAACCGGAAAAGAAGAATATGTCCTACCAGAAAGCTTACAGGAAAAGGCGAGACAGAAGATTGAAGAAGCTCAATCAAAGTATAAAACTTACTACGACAAAAATCGACGGTTAAATGTTCGCTTCAACGTAGGAGAGATTGTGTTCATGAGAGTAGCCCCAGTTTCAACTGGTGATTCAACGAAACTACAATCCAAATACAGGGGACCTCTTGTAATTCATAAGATTTTGCCTAATGACACATATGGTGTATCAGACCTAAGAACTGATAAAGCTGGTCGGCGATATGCGAGCACTGCCCATGTAAGCCAGTTAAAGTTATGGAAACCAATGATAGATGATCCACCTTGTGAGAACTCATGTAATAATGAATCCGACGATAGCGAAGCGGAGGTCATCAACGAATCCATGAACGAGAATCAGCATATTGACACGGCAAGAAGAACGAAGAAATCAACACGAGAAGAATTAAATAAAAGTAGAGACAATTTAAGTTCAAGTAGGGATAACAGTAAAGTGTCCGCGCGTCCTAAAAGAAATGTTCGAAAACCAGCGCGTTTCCAAGATTTCATCATGTAACCTAGCAGCACGCCTCGAGGGCGAGTCGCATTAGCGTGGCCGAATGTTAGAAATAATTACCCGCGGTCTTTTTCAAACTGTAAAACCTTACAGGACTCTAGAGTGCGCTGGAGTGTCTATGTGTAGACGATGGGTGTGTGCGTTCGGAGAGCGTTAAAACGTGCGTTTGTGCGAAGTCTAGCTCCGGCTAGTGATTCAGTTTTGTGCTAATAACTGAGATTATTTGTACTGTTTATGCGAGTTCAGCTCGCCTTATTGTATTTCTCAGTGAATAAACATAGTTTGTAACACATTGAAGGAATATGACTCAACGATAGCAGAATAAGGATAAAAGAAGAAATCGATAACACTTTAAAATTAGAATTCCATTAAAATGTAAACATATGAAATTAAGGTCTAAAATGAAAAGTCGATGTTAAATAAGTGCAATTAAAATAAAACAATGTACTTGATAAAATATATCAGTCAATTCCGAACACAGACAGACAGACATACAGGCAGACGCCATCGCCAAAACATGATTTTCGGCTTCAAGGGTATCAAAACGTGGAAATCCGTTGAAAAACTGAGGTGTGAAAATTCGGACGATTCTAATACGATACCCGTAACGACGGCCCTATTTGATTCAAAGACATTTCTTTAGTTCAAAGAAATGGTTTTTTGTTCAAATATAGATTTTTCTTTAATTTTAGATGATTTTCTTTAGTTGGAAGCTTCTTTTGATTGAATAAAGAAATTATGTTAAAGAAACGCTTTCTTTACTTAAAGACAAACATTTTTCTGATATTTTCATAAATATTTACAGTTAACATTTTATGCAATTTTTTAAATTTTGATTAATATTTATTTGTTTGTTGATTGCTGATGACGTGATATTGACATTTGATATTCTAATATTGCTATTTATGGTCCTTGATTCCTAAAACAAAAACAACGTAGCATTATTCCATTCGTAACTTTTTACTATAATTTAGTTTCATAATTTTTTTAAATCATTTCCGATTTTCAATTTTTACGACTTTCTTCTGTAAGTAGAGGAATTGGCATTGTTCAGAAAAAAATAAAAAACAATTTCTTGATACATATATAATGTATATATTTATACCTTAAGAATACATAAAATATTTTGATTTTTTTCGCAATATCGTCTTACAGAACTTCCAAAAATAGTTAATCTTAGGGATTTAATTATTTGATGACAATGCACATTCTTAATCACTCGGTTATTTAATAAGCTCTGGAGAAAAGTAAATATTACATTTTAGGCCGTTCAAAAAATACGTAATGTCTTTGGGCGGGCACGTCGAGCGTTAAGCCAATGTTAAACTTACACACACTTAATATAGGAAAAGCGATAGATAGATTTCACAAAACGTATAAATCCATAAAGTCACAGAAAAGTATTTCTGGTGCCTTTTTTAAAAATCTTAAAAATCAGATATCTGGCTAGTCTAAGATATCTAAATTCTAAAATCTAAAATTCTAACGAAGAACCTAGAACTTAATGCAGGAAAGTGTCCTTGAAATGTTTACTCAATATCTTTTGTTAGCTGTAGTAAATTTTCCGAGTACCCCATCCTTTGAATTCAAAGATTAAACCTAGAGACATACAGAAAAGCAGGTATATATTTCGGGCGAGAGGGCGGGGCACTTCTGATACTCCTGTTAGAGTTAGATCCCACTGATTTTGTTATTTTTCCTTAAATATTTTCTATTTTTTTAAACCGTCATATCTAACTATAATTCTTTTTCTATAATTCGCGAAAAAGTACCAGTTTTTCCACCTGTTTTTGGTGTAAAAAGTGACCGATTTTCGGTCGATGACGTGGCGCATGCGCAGTGCCGACCTTTCCGGGCAACAGTGAAAAAAGTGGACAGAAGCAGTGGAAAAAGTAAATGGACAGTGATAAAAGTGAGGCACAGTGAAAAAAGTAAATTTTATTTCGGGTGGGTTCGTGCTGAATAGGGTGTACTCGTGCATCGTGTGCAGCCAACTTCATTCTATTTTCCGACTCTCGTCCCTAACCTAAAATCAATTTCCTGAAAAGTCTCGAGTTGTGTATTTTGTATGTACTATTGTCACTTGGAAAAAGCAAAAAACACCGTCAGTTGCCATATTATTGCCATGGTTTTGATAATTGTCATTGTCATTGTTACGTCAATCGACAAAAAATCGCTTTCTTTTTACACAAAAAACAGGTAAACAAAAACTAGCACTTTTGAACAAATTATAGAAAAAGTATCGTGTCCCACACACTGAAAAAGCGACGATTTAAAACTCGTGTTTTTTTGGTGTAACGCTTTCAAAGAGAGGTTCAACATTTTTTTAATTCAATAAGTTTAAATTTGAGGCAACTAAAATGTGACAGATTGCAAATGAACCTTTAAAAATTAGAAGTGTCTACAATCTTCTACATATACCGAAAATAGCCAGCTATTCGCACAAAAATTTCGGTGCATAGAGCCCCTTCGTCCTGAAATTCATACAGAAAAAATCCAGCTATTCGTACCGAAATTTCTGTACACGCCGTAGCCACGTCATTAAAAATTGTACACTTTAAAAATTGAAACGTTTAAAGTGAAAAATGCTTAATGACGTATTCAACACAATTAAAAGTTGAAATTAACATTAACGAAACTGAGCAGTGTGGTCTTTTAGATAGAAAAATATATAAATAAATAAAATTATAATTGTAACTAACTTTAGAAGATTGCTGAAGGCGAACTTCAAAAAAAATATTTCAGTGTAAAATTATTTAGTTATTTAGAGGTTTACATGTTTCTGCTTTCTGTTCAGGTAAAAATTGCGCAATTCTTATTCAATCCTAATCTGGTACGGCTTATTTTATTCCTTGATGAACTCTCTAGTCTAGAAATCTTTTTGGTACGTTTTTATTTTAAAGAATGTATTCAAGAAAAATATTGCCTATAAAATTAACAATTGTATAATACCTGAATAAAATGTTTTGAATAAAAACGCACCCAAGAGATTCGAAGAGAATCCTTTAAAGAATAAAATGAAGTGAGAAAAAAATAACCTGAAATATTTTTTTCCATAGTTCGCCTGATAATAGGAGTATTTTTCTCAAATTTAAACATAATTTTTAACAATGCTTATTTTTGAACTTGAAATAACTAGTGTACATCCTTATTAATGGCGTCAAATTGGAAGCCTGAAAAATTGAACAATTCTGGCCCTACTGGCTTTTGGCCCAAAACAATATACTATGATAAAACTATGCCTTCAAAATTAAATTATTTGCAACCATATGACAAACTTGTTTTGTGTTTGTAAATTAAGACTAAAAATGTAAGATTAAAAAAAATCCAGTTTCGAGAAACAGAATGTGGAAGTTTACAATCTCAAAGTGACAGAAACCTAAAACTGGAACAGGCTCGGTTGCGAATAACGATAAAAAGTGAAATTTTCAGTTTAAAAAATAAATAAAGACTTGCTTCTGAGATGTTGAGTTGCTTAATTGAGAGAAGATGAGTCTGATTAGAATAAGTTAACCAATTCTGAGTAAATCATTCAAGAATTTGGACGTTAAAAAATTTCATGGGTTTTGAAAATCGTCTTTGGATTGCGACTAAAAATCTATTTTTCAATTTGAAAAATGAAATAAAAACTTGCGAGATATGGGGAAGCTGAATAAGAATAAAAAACTTTCATCCAAAAAAATTATTCTGTTCCAGGAAAATAAAGATTTAGTGTGACGGTATGGCACTGTAAGATACGACTTTTCGCTAAAAGTTGTATAAAGAGAAGAAAGATTTAAGAGGAAGATGAAGAAGACTTAAGATTTTAGGTTGGAATTTGATTGATACTTTGGTGCTGAAAAAAAGTGGAAAATAGTTTTATTTAAAAGCTTTTTCTTTTAAAGAAAGAAGCATTTATTATTTTATTGCATTGAGAAACTTTTAGGAAGAGAAATGTGGTCAGAAAAAGGTTTAAAAAAAGGTAAGAGGATAGGAAATTAAAAAAAAAGAAGGAGAAGATGGGAGACAAGTACAGAGTCAGCCACCTGGTTTTGAAACACCAATATTTTTATTTTACCATATTAAAAATGAGATGTTTTAATTTTTTTCCGGTATCTCATAATATTAATGTAGTGAAGGCCTTTTCCGGTTTTTTGATGTTTTTATTAAAATATTGCCGACATGTTTCGACTCGGATCCGAGTCCTTTTCGAGGCGTAGTCCTTATTATTAGTTAACGGAAATTGAAAAAGTTTCTTGGTAGATTGT